>JAZGLO010006655.1:798658-916110 GCA_036873155.1 Biomphalaria sudanica | reverse complement strand
CGTAACAGTGTTGTTTAATCTATTTGGCTTTTTAATGATTTGATCTAAACTTAGGTTGTGTAAAGTTTCTATGAAAAGCTCATTTATGTCCTTAAGGTTTTGGTGTTTATCTATGGTTAGTGTTTTCCAATCTCTATCAGGTAGGTTGAAATCACCCATAATCCAAAAAACTGCATTTTTATTTGTCTCTTTAAGTGTAGTAATCTGATTACATAGTTCCTGCATGTATTCTAAACTAGAATTTGGTGGTCTGTAAATGCTGCCTATTATTAGGGATGTTGAGGTGGTATTAATTTTACAAAACTTAGATTCTATATTTTTTGAGTTAGGTAAGGAAATTTCTTCTGCTATAAGAGTGTGTTTTATTGCTAGAAGAACTCCTCCATGATTATCAGCCCTATCTTTTCTAAAAATTTCATAATTACTATTGAAAATTTCTGCATTATAAATTTCAGGATGTAGCCAAGTTTCTGTTCCTGCAATTATGTCTGGTTTCTCACATTCTAATAAAAAGCCTGCTGTTTTGTTCCTAATGCTTTGAAAATTTATTACTAAGGTTTTAAGGTATTTTGGTATTACTTCTTTAGTAGGTTTGTTTAGTGAGGCTGTTGTATTAATTTTAGTAGATTTAGGTTTAACAGGAGTGGATCTGGCTAGTGGTTGGTGAGTTTGGTTTGGGATGTTGTTTAGGATTTTGAATGGGTTAGAAGTGTCTGCATCAAAGGAATCAAACAGTCCTGATGTAAACTGAGGTAACCCACACGGTACACAGTGCCATGATGCGTCTTTGTTGCCTAAGGCATAATACACAGGTGTATTCATATGGAGACATGATGCATGGTACCATTCATTGCAGGTGTCACATTGAATGGCTTTCTGTTTCATGGTGCATACTTTTTTGCAGATGTTGCATCTATCTTTAGATCTAGGCCCTGGATTTGACTCTACATCTCCTGCTATTAATATTAAAAGTGATAGGTATTTATTTCTGCTGTGTCTGATTGAGAACTTCCATTTGTGATGGGTGATCTTCTTTAATGTTATGGATGTGTATGTTAGGTTATTTTTGAAGTTGCATTGATCTAGAGTGTGATGATTGATTATGACTGTTGTTTCCTTTTTAAGTTTAGTGTTGACTAAGGTAGATCTAGTTCTATGTTCAGCTAGTGTGTATTTAGTAATTATTGGGATAAATAGCCAGAGCAATTTCATGATGACTGTTGTTGATTTTAGTTTTTAAAGGTCTAGTCTAAATCTAGTTTAAGGTTTACAATGCCTAAGTTAAGTCTAAGTCTAAAGTGAAAGCTAATTTACAATGACAATTAAATCAAATCAAATGGTTTATTAAATTCAAAATATGGACCTAGACTAGATCTAATTCTAGATCAATATATTTACGTGTATAACTAACTATATAGAATATTACTATTAGTTATTAGTAGTAGTATTAGTAGTATTGCAATAATACTCTAAGTCATATCATAACATATTACACTCTCTTGTATAGCTCCTTACTCTTAGGAGTCCAAAGATCAACTAACTGAAATCACCCCGTGGTCAGTTACAGACCCAATATTTCCTCAAGGCACGAAGTAGTTACCTGATTTCTAAATCAGAACTAATTCACTTAGTGTCACAGTGGTTCTAAAACTAGTGTGTGACACAGCTGGATTATGGGGGGGGGAGAAAACGATCTGAAACCCAGATTTCGGGTTAAACCGGAAATTCGGGTTAACCCGGAAAAGTGGCGCCACTGTCTTTCAATGCAGCTTTCCTTGCCATTTCCTTCCTTTAGCCCATATCTTTCATCTGTCCACTCTCAATTGATGCAGAATATTTTCCCCATGTCATTGTCTTCTGCTTTGCCTGCTTTCTGACTGCTGCTCCACTTGATAAACACAAAGTTGTTCATGTTCATCTCTTGTTTTACTGGAAAGCCAATAAGCAGCTTTCTTGACCTTGGCTTTTCTCTTACCATCTAAAAAGGCCATTTTAGCATTTGGTGCTTTACAGAAAAATAAATGATAGATACCTAGAGTTCTTTCAGACCAAACATTGTGCAATGGAACACTTGCTTCCATTTGTTAGGTGTCCACTAATGAGTTTGATAAATTCCTAAGTATCGAGAAGACTGTCTCTTTAATATATCTAGTGTAAAGAGCTCACAGCTCAGCAGCAATAAAGCTGGCTAGAAGAAGAAGAATATATCTAGTGTAGCCCAAAGCACAGTTTTCATAGTTTGATTTAAAACTTGACTAGAGTCTACTAATGATTAATATAGTTAACTCGATGTCCATAGATTGTTAAGGTCCAAACTTTTATTCCAATGCTTTGCAACTCACATAAAATGTCTATCAATTTTCTCAGACTAAACATTGTGCAGTGGAGAAATTTTCTCAGACCAAACATTGTGCGGTAAAGAGAAGTCATGGTCCAATTATTAATTAGAGGACTACCAAAAGCTTCCATTTGAGAGTTGTATAGGAGTTCAGATGTAACTAGCACTTGATGGAAATTTTAAGTGTTTATCTTAGCTAAATTGTGTACATATTTTTTTATAATAATTAACCATCCATAATTCTCGACATAAGTATGGGTTCCTCCAGGGGGAGGAGATTTGGGTTGCCCCTTAGAGGGTGCAGTGAAAACAGTCCAGACATTAACATTGGACTATAAAACGATTAAAGACCGGTTAATTCAGCCACTCACTCGTATGGGCAGTGTTTAATCCACGAAAAGTGGACTGGGGTAGGAGACCTTTTTTGTAACCACCAGTTTAGAGCCCACAAATTTTAATGGCTTGACCCTTCACTAGTCTCCAGGGCAGTGGCTGATCAGTTCAGCATAAGCTGTAGACCCTGACAGACAGTCTCTGCACCAGACGAGCGTGCACGGCCTATGTCATTCAGAGCTTAGCATTTTCCCCTAACCTCACCAGCAGAGATCTGCACCAGGAGAGGGTGAGAGTCTGCTAGGAAAGTTGGTGCTTCCGCAACGTTAGCCCTTTTTGGAACTCTCAGAGAGCAAGGGGGGTGAACTTACTAGTTACCAGAGGACACCATGAGGAGGTCGCTGGGCACTGTCCCCCAACCATCCATAATAGACTTTTTATTTTCTTCTGGGTTATCGTAATAGTAGGCAAGTAGAGACTAACAAACACTTTCTTGTCCATTTAAATGCTCCCTTCATTCATGTTAGATAGTATTCAATTATCCCCCCTATCTGCTAATTAGCACATTCTTTCCACATGTCAGCAATGTGTGTTACTGGGCTACAATAACGAGATGGTCCTGACAAAACAATAACATTTACTATCACATCTCTCTTCTTGCAAACATTCAATGATAGAACATCTATAAAACTTATTTCTATATCTTAATTTAAAATATTTACGTTTAACATAGATACTCAATAGAAATAAATTTCTAACATTGTTTTTATGTTTACAAGTTTCACATAACGATTTACAGTTGGATTTAAATATTACATATTATAATGTTATCATAATATATAATGTAACAAGAAAACATAAAAATGCCTTTACACAGTAGAATACATTTTAATAATGAATGTCTAAAAAGTAAATGTCTAAATATCTACATCTGGAGTCTCGTTTGGTCGAAAAAATTTCTTTCTTAACATTTTTCTATTTCTTCTGTATGTGGCCCCTTTAGGTGTCTTTATTAAGTATGATCTTGGCGTTGAAGATTCTGAGATGACAGTGGCTGGCTTCCACTGACTTCCAGGATTTTTTTGCATAAAAACCCTGTCTCCAGGTTAAAACTGTTGTCGTTCAGTGCGTCTAGCCGTTCTGTCATAATATTTTCTTTGATCATTTTTCTCTTTCTCCATACATTGGCCATGTCTTTCTAGTCTGGAGCTTGTGGTGTGGTGTCAGATAAACATTTGTAGTCGGAAGATTAGTTCTGCCCATGAGCAGCCTTGCTGGTGAAGGTCCATCTAGACTTGGGGCATTTCTGAACTAAATATTCATGGTTCACATTATTGTAAGCTCCTCTCCAATTTCCTCCATCCATTCTCCTTCCTCTAGTATCAAACTGCCTCCTGTAACCTCCATATGACACATTCCTTGTGCCTGACACATGTCTTGGTCCATCCTTATTATATGTCACCTGCTTTGGTTTCACTCCAGCTTCACCCACATAGCATTCAGTTGACCTGTGACCTACTTTTCCACACTTAAAACAAGTTATGACTTTCCTGTGACTAGCATAGTTCTGTCTTGTGGCTTCAGCAGCGCCCATCACATAAACATTCTCTTCTTTACAAAGCAATTTTGTTGCACCTGCAGTCTTAAAACTTTCAATTACCTGTAGCATTTCCTCTACATTATCACTTTTAAAATAAGTTGACGCTATACTTCTCCTGAAACACTCTCTAATAATCTGTCTGTCACAATCATATTGTTCATGCCTTCTATGGTCTCCTTTACCTCCGCCATCTTCATCCAATTGTCTAATGTCCTTCTCAAATCTGCTACATATCCCCTGAAATCATTTTCTTTAGGTCTGATTTGGTGAAACTTCTTCCTACACGTTTCTCCATTGATATCAGCTTGTCTCATTAACATAACCTTTACTTCATCATAATTTTCCCTTTTAAATAAATCATCCTGAAGCATGAAATTCTTGAGTTTTGAAGTTGTTGTGGTTGTTTTAGTAATAATTATAAAGTAGATCTAGGTCTAAATGAAGTCTTCTTAATAAATCATGGAGTTCGCTTTCAACCAAAACAACATATAGTAACTTGTATAAATCACTTGATAAAACGGTATATAACTTGATAAATAATATTTAATCCAAAACAAAGGGTCACAGTCCAAATGTCAACAGTTCTACTAAAGTTGATGTCTCGCCATTAAAGAGGATTGAGTCGTTCTTCTACTAATCTTAACCGTCAAGTTCCCATCATTCCTATTCAGTTAATATCCCATAATTCCTTAGTTCCATCTAAAATAGTCTATTTATAGTCTCGTCAAATTCCTGATTAAACTAAACCTATAACAAAGTCAATTTGTAAGATAACAACATAGCCCAACTTTTCTTATCAATACAACATCTTGTTGCCACTGCCTCAAATAGAGTTAAGAAACCAATCAAATCCTTATCTTCCTTAATATTCTGAAAACTCTTGTCCAACTTATCAATTATATGCCTATGTTTATCCTGGATCTTAACTTCTCCTTCTTTTTTTTTCAGATTTGCCCTCTTTCTGTAGCTCCTTCTCCACAATTTTCACCTGAAGTCTAGCCAATTCCAATTCTTCCTGTCTCTTTTGAGCTTCCACTGTTTCTCTTTCTTTCCATCGTTCATGCTCCTCCTTCTTTATGCGTTCTTCCTTCTTCTTAAGCCGTTCCTCCCTTTCCAATCTTGCCTTTTCCTCAGCTTTCTGTCCCCTCTGGGCCTTCTCATATTCCTCCTTCTGTTCCTTCACATATTTCTGTAAGTCAGCTCCTGTAAAACCCAATGCCTGCCCATCTGCTATGAATTTCCAAACAATATAAGTTCTACAGGTCAAATCAGAACAATTAATTAGAGCACAAGATATATTACTAGCAACCACAAAAAATACACTTAGCTGTGCTTTTCCCTGTGAAAATAGAATCTGCCTCAGCACCAGGAAAATAGAGTAGTGATAGCAAGGTACAGCCAGATACACCAGGACAACTTGAGAATCCCAACAAGCAGATTACAGCTCCAATTTAAGTCCACCAATCAGTTTGGCATGTAACAGAAAAATATTTCTTATTAGTATAAATTTAAAAAAAAAATTACATATAAGATACAATGTTAGCAATCACAATATTGTCAAAATGACACTGATAAAAATCTCACATCAAAATAATACAGTGCTTTTCTTGAGTAATAAGGTACAAGCACAGAGTACTGTTATGAATAGTACTGTGACACAAACAGATGTCTAGAATCTAAACACCAAACTTAGCAAATATTCCACTGTCAATAATATTAACAAATTATGACTGAGATAATCCCTCAAATAACTCTAATAATTTTTTAGACGAGCCCCCAAAATACTTGTCAGGTTCTTGTGATCTTGTACTTATCAAACTATTATTAGATATTTCAAATGTTAACATTTATTAAAGTTAATATTATTTCAATGTGTGTTATTGTTATTATTTTCTGAACTTGTAATATTTTGGCCAAGTTCAGCCTGACAAGCACACCATACACGTACAGTTGTAGATAAACTAATAAACTAAGTGTATGATGTTAAATAACAATAAAAATTTATTCTAGTGATTACAAATGAACTGATATATGATGAATGATAATAATAGTATGAATATCAATAGATATATATGCAATAATATGTAATCTAAAATATTCTAAAATGATACAGTTAGTCTCTTTACAACATATAAATGATCATTATTTGAACAATATCATTACCTTAATATATTCATTACAAGTTGCTCAATAGACTTCCAACACAACAACTGGTAATCGACATAGATCTAGCCTTTAAATCCGATACTGTTCACTGACGACAATTCAAACAAGTTTATAGTTCACTGTAACATCAGGTCTGACCACAACAACCCGCAGTCTGGAATCTTGAACCTCAGACTCATGAAAACCCAACTTGACATCAGGCGACCAACTGAGAATAGTGAGATGAAGACTTTAGTCCTGTAGACTAATGTGGTACTCTCAATACAGAAAACTGAGTCTAACACATAGACTTGACACTGAGTATAATATTGAAACTTGAAACCAAGTCTTGACACTAAGGCTTGAAACAGTGTCTTGAAACTGAGACTAAGACCAAAATCTAAATTTGACGCTAAAACCCTATAGAAAGATAAAAGAAAGGATTCTTCTAATCATCTAGATCTAGTCTAATTATAGACTTACAAATACGAATGAATTCAAATAGAAAAACTATACATTGAAAATAAAACTCACCCTAAACAGGGGTCAAGATAATCCAACAAGAAAAATGTCCAAGGCAAATGCTAAGGCTATCCAGCAACATAAGCCAAGGAGAAATTCAAGAGCTCCTAAGACACATCTGACTACCAGCGTACAAAAAATGGAGAGACTGTAGCAGCCGATATAATGACGAAAGTCACACACACTAACTATAGGTCACTAGAAGCTGTGACAAGCAACAAGGGGAGATCAGTCCCTGAGTCTACACACTAAAATAAACTAGTGCGAATGACGTCATCAATATAGTGATAACGCTGTGCTATTAATAGAGAAATAATTCTACTATACAGTTACCAGTTGTTTTAGCTTTATTCATAATTTTCATTACTGTCTGTATTGTGCGTTCAGCAATCCCATTTGATTGTGGAAATCTGGGACTCGAAGTAATATGTCGAAAATCCCAGCTTTTAGAGAATTTGAGAAACTCTTCGCAACTAAACTGTGCCATAGCAAGCAAATTGTGACTTCATGTAAGCACATTTGAAGCTTAAAGTGTTGGAATTAGATTAATCTCAAAGAATCTACTGTAGTAGTCAACAAGAAGTAAATAGTTCTTACCAAAATGCTGAAAAAGGTCAGCTCCGATCTTTTCTCAGGGAAGTTGAGAAGTATCATGTGGTAAAATTGGCTCCTTCTGCTGGGACTTCTGGTGTTCATTGCATACTGCACAGCTAGATACCATTTGTTTTGACATTCCAGGCCAGAAGAAAGCCTCCTTGGCTGTACCCAGACATCTATCACGTCCAAGGTGACTTCCCACTTCTGACAAGAGCAAGACTTTTAAGAGAACCTGATCTGAACATTATCTAGGCTGAAAACATTTGCTGTGCAGCGGAACCAACTGAATGGAACTCAAAGTCATGAAAGAAGAATGTGACGTCCAAGCTGTGTTAGCAATTATGGCAGACAACATTTACCAAAGCGGTGTCCATCTTACAGTAAAATATGTCACAAATGCCACAAAATGAACCATTTTTCTAGTGTATGCTGATCAAATAATATACAATCCATTAATAACAAGACTAAAATTACAGAAGAACATGACGAGAAACTTCAGAA
Organism: Biomphalaria sudanica; assembly: GCA_036873155.1. Taxonomy (NCBI): domain Eukaryota; kingdom Metazoa; phylum Mollusca; class Gastropoda; family Planorbidae; genus Biomphalaria; species Biomphalaria sudanica. The sequence continues at coordinate 908,074 of JAZGLO010006655.1, read as the reverse complement.
AGTCCCTGACATAGCAAGAAAAGAAGGAATTAAATTGAAGCTATCAAAATGCAGCCTTAGAGTAAAAGAAGTAAAATTTGTTGGACACGTCACTACAGATAGTGGAATCAAGCCTGACAACTCCAAGATTGAAGCAATACACTCTATGCCATACCCGTCAAACCGCAAAGAACTAGAAAGATTTCTGGGGATGATAAATTATCTTGGAAAATTCATACAAAATCTGTCTGATGTTACTGCCCCCTTGAGGGAGCTACTTAAACATGATAATGAGTGGATGTGGTTGGAACATCAGAATACTGTTGGATTTAAATATTACATAATATAATGTTATCATAATATAAAATGTAACAAGAAAACACACAAATGCCTTTTACACAGTAGACTGCATTTTAATAATGAATGTCTAAATAGTAAATGTCTAAATATCTTGTAATAGTAGGCTAGTAGAGACTAACAAACACTTTCTTGTCCATTTAAATGCTCCCTTTATTCATGTTAGATAGTATTCAATTATCCCCCCTATCTGCTAATTAGCACATTCTTTCGACATGTTAGCAATGTGGGTTACTGGGTTACAATAACGAGACGGGCCTGACAAAACAATAATATTTACTATCACAGTTGGTGGTATTTAAATTCCAAATATCTTTTAACATTGTCTCCTATTGGACTAATGGAATTAGTTTTCACCTTATGTTCCAGAAAAGATATTTCATCAATTCCTATCTCAAACTTTTCTGCTTCTATTATCCTTAATGGTATCCTCATTTGGAACATCTTGTATTCCTATGCTTTTTCATTAAATTTCTTCTAAAGGAACTTTATTGTACTCATTGTCATTGACATATGCATAAATATTAGCAAGTTCATGTTTGGACAAAAAGGTCTTGTGAGACATCTTTAGCAGACATCCAAATGTTAGGAATTTTGTACATGCCAGGTTTATACATTATTTTATCATTTATAAACACTTTCAAAGACTGTGTTTTTGCAGGTGATCCTGTATGTTGTATCACAACATGGACATTTTGTAATTTTTCTGTGCATGTTAGCTGAATTTTCAAGCTATTTTACCTTTTGTTTAAAGCCTTTAAAATTTATACAGTATTGCTTGAATTTGTATGCCCTTGAACCCTTGCCTACTGGACACTCCCATTGCGCTTCTAAAATGATGCCTTTTATTTCCATTTTTAAATCCATCACACACTTTCCTTTCTTCATTTGGGCGTATAGCAGTGATTTTTAGAAATACACAACTGTCAAAGTGGCCATGATTCAAGTAATCAATTTACCTAATTGTCACGGATGAATGTGTGTATGTATGTATAATCTATTTTTACAATCTGCATGAATGACCGAAAGTGTGTTTTGTTTTCAGAGAGAGACCAGCGTGTGTGATATGCAGTAAAGCTGATTAAAGTTTGATTTGTTTTATTTCATTAACTAGAACTGAACCAGGGACACCTAGACGAATTATAAGTAGATAGAGTTATATAATAGGAAAGCTGTGACACTAATATTGGAAAAATAAAATAAAAATGTATTTTAAAACAAAGAAAAAGTAAAAAAAAAAGCATAACATATTAATCTCTACAATAACTCTGTCTCTTTTTGTCTCTATCCCTGTCTCCCCATTTCATTTTACTGTGGTGGGACAGGACAGGACATTACCATTTACTTGTCAAAAGTATTTGTGTAGTAGCATTATAATATGAACATCTTCCATTTAAAGACGAGAAAAAAAAACAGTGCCAGCATAACTAAACCACAGAGAGACTAACATAAGTCTACATTATTATTTTAAAAATAATTTACCATTCATTATAAAGTCATTTTGCTGTTTTAATAGCTGTATTGAACTGTATCAAATAGGATGATATGGATCTTTCTGTGACACCAGGCATTCTGCTTTGACATCAGTATAGTTTCAATCTGGAATGCTCATTGTGTACCCATCATCAGTATCTCTACTTTTCCAAAATTGCTATTTCTTTTATAGGCATGTAGTCTAAAATATATATAGGTATATATATATACATGAAACAACTTTGATAATGTCAAACTATAAAAAGAAAGTTCACATTTTCAATTTATGCATTGTACGTCCTTGAAAAATTTCTTTGTAAGCTTGAATATCTAGAGAACCACATGATTTTTTCTTACCAGGATTAAAATGTAAAACTGTCTGCCTTTAATGAAAAAAAAATTTGGTTGAATCATTTTAGAAATACTATCATACACATTTAGATCTATATCTACACTTAAGTCAATGACACAGTTATATTGATGATTTTCTCAATCTTTATCATTGGTGATTGTATAGATGAGCTCAATACTGCCCTAAAAATTATTAAGAAAATCTCCTGAACCCAATAAAATAACAAATGAAATGATCTGCGAACTTGGATCACAGGCCCAAAACTGCATACTTAACTTTATCAACCATACATGGAGAACTGGAGACATACCACAGGAATGGAGAACTGCAAACTTAAAACCCATTTTAAAGATCCAAAAAGTTATAGGCCAATTTCTCTAACATCTAACATAGGCAAAATGGCAGAAAAAATGATGTTTACTGGTTGCTTGAAAAGACACAAGTTGGCTTCAGGAAGGGTAGCATAACAAATAACCACCTCTTTCGTTTTATCCAGAACACATTAGAAGAGTTTCACAAAAAACAAGCTCACTGCAGCAGTATTTATAGATTTGCAACAAGCCTACGATAGAGTGTGGAGAAAAGGTCTATTTTTGAAGATGAAAAAAATGGGCATCCATGGAAGAATGTACAGCTGGATCAGGGCATTCTTAAAAAACAGAACCATCCAAACCCAATTTGAAGGTGCCATCTCTGGTGATGAAAGTTTGGAAGAAGGACTACCACAAGGTTCAGCCCTTAGCTGCACTCTTTTTAATCTTCATGAAGGACCTCCTGGACCTCATCTCTGTCAATAAGGCACGTAGTGTAGATGACCTTTTAATTTGAACTACAGAGAAATATCCAGTGCTGACTAGATCCAAATTAAATAGAGCCCTTACAACTATTTCCACATATTTAAAATTATGAAAAATGGAAATAAAGAAAAGTCAGTTTATTCAGTCTTTAAACACAGCAATAAAACAGCAAAAAGAAACATCTTAAAAATAGACAAACAGCCAATAAATAAAGAAAAAAATCCAACAGGTGTAAAATTAAACCAAAGACTTGTCTCTAAAACACTTTATGGCTGATTTAAAAGAAAATGCAGACTTAACATAATAAAACACCTAGCAGGAACATCCTGGGAAGCCAAAAAGAAAACCTTAACACTGGATACGTTAGACTCCAGATAGTCACCAACAAAACCTATCAATCATCATTAGACACAATCCAAAATCAAGCCTTGCATCTAATCAGTGGAGGTATTAGAACTATTCCCACAGCAGCCCATGAAATAGACTCCAATATTGAACCTCTTAAGTTAAGGCGCAATAACTCCAATATTGAACCTCTTAAGTTAAGGCGCAATAGAGCAGCATTAGAAGCTATTTGAAGTTTAAAAGTTCCCCGTCTTGCAGTTTCCTTTTCAAGCTGTCTTTCATCTTCTCCTCTGCTAATTGGTCTAGTATTTTTTTCTGGATGCACTTGCATCCTCCTTCTGACTGAACCCATCCACAACAGACTTTACAATCATAACCCTCTCAGAACTCCTTCTGACTGAACCCATCCACAACATACTTTACAATCATAACCCTCTCAGAACTCCTTCTGACTGAACCCATCCACAACAGACTTTACAATCATAACCCTCTCAGAACTCCTTCTGACTGAACCCATCCACAACATACTTTACAATCATAACCCTCTCAGAACTCCATCTGACAAACTTCTTTCCAAGTGACATCAGCACACATACTGACCATAACTCAATCCTGATATTTCTTGAAGTAATCCTTCAGAATGCCTTGTGACAGTATAGCAACCAATTACACTTAGTACTTAGTTTCTAAATAAACTGTCATGCTGTGTGCTCAAAGCTTAATGACCTATTCTGTGTATGTTTCTAAATAAACTGTCATGCTGTGTGCTCAAAGCTTAATGACCTATTCTGTGTACTGTACCACCAGTCATAAGTAGTCAGGTCACTACTTTCACTGTCCAAAAATGCACATTTATTATGTGTAAACAATGTACTCTCTAAATGTTATTATGCAGGTTATAAATGTTTCGTATTACTTCTGCTAAGTAAAAATATTTACCACTCATTTGTTTTTACTGGTGATTTTAATTATTTTGTTGGAAGGTGGTTTTTCTTTAACTCCTTTAGCAATGATTCCTTTTATATCTCTTAAAAACGTTCTTTAATATGCTGTAAACTTCTGACTAATCATTTTTGTTATGCTGTTGGTCGTAAATGACCTGAGCTAGTCTGTTAAATTGTTATAGTTATAATTTTTTATTTGTTGATTGAGGATTGTTTTCTTTGAGTTAGTGAATTACGGATTTGTAAATTTTTTATTGTGAAGTTATTTTTTTTTACTGGGAGTATTGTTTGCTTATAGTTTGATTGTGCTTCTGCGATCAGAGAGATGCCAGCAGAGATTTTGTGAGTTATTATCTTTGGTTCACTCCGTTTGAACAATACATTACTATTTTCAAGTTCCAAACTCTTCTCTTGATTCACTTGCAGCCATTAGCATCTGATTAGCTAAAAACTATATTGTCAAGGCCACCTGAAATATAAAGTCACATATTGTTCTTTTGGCTATTTATGTTTTTTCAGCCATATTAGTTAATTATTGCTTCATTATTAACATTGAAGCCTCTGCTGCCTGGCCATGTGAAAGCATCAGCAGAATGCAAACAAATTTCCACAGATCCTTATATTCTTTTTGTCCACTTCAGTGCATACATCAAATCTTTGAGAAGATAAATTGAAAGATTGAAAACTGAGTTGTGTTAGATATAACTTGATGATACCTTTAATTGTAGGCCTATTGTGTTTTAATGTTCATGCTATGGTACTTGCTGTCAAAAACCCCTCACACACCAGACAAACAAATTTCTAGTTACTTTAGACAACTACAATGGTCGGTAATAATTGCTTTTGTTTGAAGCTATTTTAAGCTTAGAAACAATATAAATTTGATTAGAAAGTTTCTACTGTGATGCCCTATGATCAATAAATCTGTCATGTGTAAATATAAAGATATCCAAATGTAACTAGGATCTGGTTTTCAGAATGGGTTTATTTATTTACCCTCTCCAATGGTATGCACAAGAAGAACCACTGCAGGTCAGTTATTATATGTTGGCTGCAAGAACTGAACAAAGCCATCTTGTTTGTCATTTCTTCCCCCCCCCCTTTTTTTAAAATGGATTTTCTTGTTTTTATATTTCTTTGGGTTAAGCTCACTTGCTTCTGAGTTTGGCAATCTATTGTACTATCTATTTACCTTTTAGGACTCTAAATTCATAACTTCATTTTTTTTTTTGCAACACATGGAAGAAAGCATTAATATGAGCCTTAGTAAATGTGAAACTAAGGGAGACTATTACAACATAAGCAACTGACAATCTTTTAAGAGGTCCAGTAACCATATCTATCTAAGAGGATGATTGTAAGATAACTATGTTCTATTGTAGGCCGAACTTTTGTGACTTGTATGGGAATGAACTCTACAGTTATTTTCAAACAAGGAAGCAGATTTTTGCTTGTTGTCATAACATATTTTTAATAATAATGCACATTGATTTTAGTTCAGCAATTTTTATGTAAAGCCATATAGTAGAATTTTTGTATACACCATCATATTCAATATCTGTTACATTATGTTTTCTTTGTATTTTATATCCAGAAATAATGCAATAAAGACTTTTATAACAAAAATCTTTGAGTGATGAAACCTTTTTCGTTTTTTAAGCATGTTAGCATCTAATTAACAGCATCTAATTAACTAATTGATGCTTCTTACAGAAGCAAATTTGCACCTAGAATTAGACAAATAGTTAATTATTATGATTCATCAATTAAATTTTCTCTCATATCAGGCAATCTTTGAGCTTGAAATCATTAAGCTAAAAGTTTAAAGATAGGAATGGAAAATATTAATCATTTTCAAATTATGCTTAAATAATAATCTTTTTCTGATGCTCTCAAGAAGGCTAAAATTGTAGAAAGAGAAACTCAAGATCATAATGGTCATTCAAAGTTTAATACACTTGTTCTCAAAGGCTTATTTGGGTAAAGCATAAGTAAAATAACTATAAGCTTCAATGGCAGTCGTATGATTTAAAGTATATACTGTAAAACAAAAATAGTGAAAGACATTTATATCTACAAAGAACTATGTTGGAACTATTTTGTTTCCCCTTTTATTTACTTTTTAGTCTTACCAGTGTTTGCAATATACATGTTATAAATATATATGCAAACAAAACTAATAATTAAAAATAAATACATTCCAAGCATAAAATTTTAAACTTTGTTTTTAGATGAATTTCACCAAGAATAGAAGTTTGTAATTCTTGGTTCTTGACTTGTTCATTTGTTGTTTCTTTTATACATTTGAAGCCAATTCCATTTTATACATTCATAAATTGCTAAAATTACTTTTGGATGTAAAGTACTTTATGTAATCTACAAGTTATCACAATTGGTCTGTATACAAGGCTGACTTGCAGGGATCATAAAAACAATTGGTCCATTCTACACTGCCATCTTCTTGTGTAACTATCATCTCCGCATGAAATGCTGTGTCTGAATCACTGTCGTAGGTCTAAGGAATAAACAACAAGTAAAATTATATTAAAAACATGCAACGACAAAAAATAAAAACTCGAGAAGCCTTTATTCATCAGATGGTAGCTTGGTATGTTTTTAGGAATATTATGATAAATCGATGCTTAAACCAAGCTAGGCATCATTCACTGCCAGAGTTGGTTAGGGCCAGGACTATCAACATGTATCCAGTATGAAAGAATGAAACTTGTACAAACATAATTTTTTTTTTGACTGGCTAGTGCACTTCATTGTTTTGTAATGTAAAAATAGGAATATAATGATTTGCTAGTCGTTTAGAACAAATCATTTTTTCAACTACCAGTACATATATAAACTGACCTGCAAAAGTCTCAACATTTCCAACATGGCGGCAGTCATAAACTGAAGATGTTTGGTGAACACTGGAACAGACATGACTTGAGAGTTATGTCTCTTGAATGTGAACACAATAGTTTGTCTTTGATTGTTCACACACCACATCATTAGGTCATACCAAGTAAACTTGCTACTATTGTCTACTGGAAACAAAAAATATTTGAAATTAAAGAAAATATTATTCACCTACATTATACATAATGTCTTGTAGCATATTTCAAAAACTGGACAATTTTACACAGAAGAGAGGTGAAAAAAAACACTTTTTTTTCTATATTTTAACTAAGCTATTTTGAATGACAATTTGAACAACAATAACACTTCTTTTTACAGATTAAACATAGTAAAACGTGTATATTTAATTATTGTTTACAATTCTGTAATTTACTCATTTTCATCTTCTTATTATTGATAATAAAACAGTTTTAATAAAAAGCTTTAATAAATGTCAAAATGTTCACTTTATAATGAATGCTTCTCGTTCAAACACAATTGTAATGCCTAGCAATATAATATATATAGAGAGATAGAGAGAAAAAGATTGCATACAATTTGCTTATACAAGTATGCTAGTGTTGCAGTAAAAAAAAAAATTAAACTTGCATTGGGGCTTGATATATCAAATACCAAAAATTGAGCTAATGAGAAATCCAGCAAATTTCTGGTTCCTGGAATCTTTAAATTTTTCATAGCTTATTTTCAGCTGCTATATATGAGTTGTGTTGTCATATCTTTTTCCTCAGCATTTTGCTAATGAATGAAGGTAAATGTATTCTATTTTAAGCTGTGAGGTGTAAATGACTACCACTCTGGAAAGATTCAACTTCACCTATCTTTTAGTCTGTTGAACCGTTTGTGCACCATACATGATTTGTCGACCATATTACTCCATTCCGCTGTCTTTTACCTCTTTAATCTCTTCTTTTTACCCTGGTACTTTTTCCTCAACAAAGGTCTTTGTGAGTCATGAGAACCTTGTAAAATATCCATAATCTCGTCGTTTGTGATGTGGTCTTTGTAGGTGAGACCTAGGATCCTTCTATAGCATCTCAATTCCATAGCTATGATTCTCCTCTCTAGTTCTGCAGTTAGCATCCAAGATTCCCATGCATACAAAGAATGTGGCCATGACCAAGGAGTGCATCAGTCTGATTTTAGATTATTATTATGATAAAAAAGCTTTGAGCATTTCAAATTTCTTCAATTTTCTTCCAAACATCAAATTATGTTATAGTTCATGCTATTAGTACAATTGATATATATCCTAAGGTTCATAATGGTAGTTAACTATTATATTAGTCAAGCAAGAAAGCAATGTCACTAGATGCATGGTTTCCATTCCAAACAACAGAAAAAAACGATTAAATAATATAAACTTAAATAAAATAACATAAAAATCATGAACTCTTCGAAACACAAGGTCAATGAAAAACATTTGCTTAACACTGATATATCATTTTTTTTTCATTTAGTAGATCTAATTGCTATCAACAATAAACATTGCTCACATTTTCTTGGTTAATTACAACCAAGAAAAAAGAAAGGGGGGGGGGGGAGGGCTTGCAATGAATGGAAACATACCCCCAATATTGGGTTTAAACTCTGATGAAAATATTTTATTACTATAGTAAAAAAAAATTTTAATTTAATTCATTGTCCTAAGATCTTAAAAAAAAAGCCCCCCCCCCCCCCCACCTGACTGTCCAGAGGACTAAGTGTATTCTACTTCACTTGGCTTAGGAACACTATAGTGCTATCTTATGAATACACTCGTGGAACTTTAGTTTGTCAGATAAATGAAAACATTATGCTGAACAGATAGCTGTGTGGTATATGTTGCTTTAGACTGACGTACACTCTAGTATACCTGTTATCCCCTCCAGGCAGAACAGTTGGGCTAGGATTCTAGCGTTTCTAAAGGAATGTCAGCTTTTAAAATAGATCTGACTAAATTTGTTTGGAACAGAAAAATAAAAAAAAAGAGGCAATCAAAATGAAAGAAAAACAATAAGAGAAAAGTGGGCTGAGATGCAGATACAAAAATGAAGAAATAGACAGCAATAAATATAAACTGATAAAGCAGCAGTAATAACAATAGTGTTGCATCTAACACACAAAAAAACTCTTTTGTTTCCTTAGCAATGAAATCATTATATAGAATTGATCCACCTAACCATCTGTGTGAACGCATATTTTGTTTTTATAGTTATATTTATAGTTATAATGTATTTTTTTCAACGCACAAATAGTAAGGGAAATGTCCTCATGGATAATAGAGATTATTATTATTATTAATAATAATACTATACCATATATCTATAGCCTTGACTAATCATGGCTAAGTAAACTTTACAGGTAGACAAAAAACTCATCAGCGATCATTTGAAATTGTCAATAATCATAATAGAATTATGTCAGATTCAAGTACATAAAAAACAAACTACTCAGGATGACATTTAATGAAACTTTTTTTTTTAATTTATAGATTAAATCAAATGTTTAGTAATGCATGCAGGAATTTTTGCATTGTTTAATAATTTAAGTTGCAAAACTGTTTCAATAATCATTACTGCCATTGAAAGGGAAACTTTGATGGTTTTTCAAATTTAAGTTATTGACATATTTAAATTCTGGGTGAAAAGTTGTAATAGTAAACAATAATAATACTATACCATATATCTATAGCCTTGACTAATCATGGCTAAGTAAACTTTACAGGTAGACAAAAAACTCATCAGCGATCAATTGAAAGTGTCAATAATCATAATAGAATTATGTCAGATTCAAGTACATAAAAAACGAACTACTCGAGATGACATTTAATGAAACTTTTTATTTATAGATTAAATCAAATGTTTAGTAATGCATGCAGGAATTTTTGTATTGTTAATAATTTAAGTTGCAAAACTGTTTCAATACTCATTACTGCCATTGAAAGGGAAACTTTGATGGTTTTTCAAATTTGAGTTATTGACATATTTAAATTCTGGGTGAAAAGTTGTAATAGTAAACATTTTACCATTTTTTATTTAAATGCTTAGAAACATTTAAATTTAATAAATTAGTACATTCTTGACATCTAAAATAAAACAGGGTTGTTTGACATGAGAATACGGTATCCCAGAAAAATTCTTCCAGATCCTACGACACCTTTACAGTAAGTCTAGTTGCTGCATTAAAACAGAAGAGGGAACAACAGAGTTTTTTACAATCGAGACAGGTGTGAGACAGGGGTGCATCTTATCTCCCTTCCTTTTCCTCCTAGCCATTGACTACATAATGAGGAGAGCAATGAACCAGACTGCCTTTGGTATTCCATGGCATGAACAACTCCGATTGACAGACTTGGACTTTGCTGATGATGTTGCACTACTCGGGGCTACAAATAAATGCATTCAAGACATGACGGAGAGCCTAGACAGAGAGGCACCCAAAATTGGCCTCCGCATAAACTCTGATAAGACTAAAATTATGCGAGTGGGATATAAGGCAAAGGGTGTCCCCGTCAGACTTGGCGAGTCAATGCTTGAAGAGCTGGACAAGTTCACGTACCTTGGCAGCATCATAACAAATGATGGAGATGCTTACCATGATGTAGCGTGCCGAATAGGAAAGGCAGGAAGCATTTTCCAAAGGCTGCAGTCTATTTGGACTAGCCAAGCCATTGGACTCGAGACAAAAATACACTTTCTCAACACAATCGTCATTCCAACTGCTACATATGCATATGAGACGTGGAAGTCATCTGTCAATATTGAGAAAAGACTAAATGTGGCTCAACAGAGATGGCTGAGACGGATTTTGGGAGTCAGTTACACAGATCGGGTCTCAAACAAGGAAATCCTATGCCGAACTGGGAGCCAAACACTTAGTGAGGTTGTGACTGAGCGTCGCATGAGGTTCTACGTCAAAATGTATTATGCACACCAAGAGTTGCGATAACATGGATGCCAAAACGAGGAAAGCGCAAACAGGGATGTCCTCGTATTACTTGGCGACACACCTTCATGGAGGACCTCAGAACAGTGGACACCAGGTGGGAGGAGGCTTCTGACATTGCCAGTGACAGATCTTTATGGAGACAGCTTGCCGCCCAATGCGCCGAACGGCGCGGGAGGACCTAAGTCTAAGTCTAAGTCTTTGACATAGTCAGGCATGTAGATCTAATCTTAACACACATTTTCTTTGCTAACAAGATCTAGATACTAACTGCATAGACCAAGATCTATTTCTTTTACAGGATTGTAAACTTTACATGTATGTTTTCCGTTATACAGTGTCAATACATTTTTTTTTAATGAAGGTAAACACCTTTCTGAAGATTTTAATCAAGGGGGAAAAGAAAATACATATATAAATACATATTTTTTATAGTGCAACAACCTGGCCACATTTACATATATGTTTTGGGCTATTCTGACATAACATAGAAACCCAATAAAACTCAAGACCGTTTTGGATGTCCGAAAAAAATCATTTACAAGTTATTATTGAAAATAATATATGAAGAATAATGTATTCCTTATCTGTAATTTAAAACACATATCAAAAATAGTCAAAACCATCAGAGTTTCCTTTTAAGAATTTAGAAATCTTACCAGAAATAAAGTTCAAACCAAACCTAGACAGGACAACATCAACAGTGGAGGGGTAAGGAAACTGAAGATTTAATAAGCTACAAGTTACATAAAATTCATAGTAGTGTACCATAAATAGATTTAAAGCTATACAAGTTTAAAAGGAACAAAATGTAAGGGGCAGTCATTATAATAGGATGAAAAAAATGTGATGCAGTCCTCTTCACAACCTTTCCCTTCTTCCTTCACTTACTTCCCTTTGAGTGTGTTAATAGTGCACTTAAGAGCTAGTAAAAATCTGCATGCAAACACAGATCTACAAGAAAAACTTTAATGCAGACTTCTTTCACGCACTATTGGACAAGGCTTGTTAGTATTTTTATTTATATAATTTCTATACAAAGAAAGTCATCAGTTTATTGAGTAATGTAATGTTCAGAGTTTTCTTTAACAGGAATGCCTGAGATCTAATGCTAATGACAAAAAAAGATTCACAAAATATTTTTTTTTAGAGAGCTTAAAAAAATATAAAAAATCAGCTATCCCAAAAAATCTATTATAAACAAGAGTAAGACAATATTAGATTGTCAAACACTGCATGCAAAGCAAAAAGTCCCCATTTAAACATCATCGCATTCTTTACAGCAGTCAGTATTGTATAGAAAAAATATATTTATTCCTTTAAATTTCAATATTCTAAGTGGACATAACTGTTGTCACACAATTATACAATGTGAAATGCTGAAGAAACAGGAGAATAAAAATAATTTACCAGCTATTAAGGTAGACATTATGTCTCAAAATTTTCATGTCTATAAAATACAAGGCATGCTAGATTCAGTCATGTGATACGGACTGTTGTACAATGGTCCTGGATTGAACTTTGCCCTTTGCCGTCCCTGACATCCTGCCGGAGGTTTGGGCTAGAATGTTATTATCTTCAAATCTAAAGGAACATCTGAAACGTGTAAAACAATACAAAAAATTTCTTACCACAGCGAGAACTGTGGGTAGAGATTCAATGATATTGCAGCCTGAAATCTGAATGCTACTGTAGCCAGGGAGGTTCTGACATAATTTAATGTACTGGCCATCTGCTGGGAAGTCCGGGTCAAGACAGTCTAAGAAGTAATAAACTTTTGATTTTATCACTTACATAACATATTAAATTAACATTTGTTATAACATTTAAAGTAAAGTAAGTTCCCCTTTCAGACCTTGTGGTCTATAGGGCAGATGTTGTAAAGGTCATCTGTTTCTGAGGCCAATGGTTAACAAGGGTGTCAAGTGGCCATAACAACGACCAACTGTTTTTACTTTTCCCCAACTAATGTCAGGTATCACTCGACCGAGTTCAAGCACAGGCTCTAAGGTTCATTAGTGGCACCTTTCGGACAAGCCCAACAAACGCTGCTGAAATATTTACTAACGTGGCGCCCCTATATCTTAGGAGGGAGAGGGCAGTACTCATGGCCTACGAGCGCTATAAAAGGGGCGACTCTAGGCTACCCACCTCTATCTTAGTGCGTCAGTGGAGAGAGAGGAACCGCATCAAAATGCGATCGTTCCTCCATATAGCGGCCAATTTGACAAAAACAGCTGGACTCTCCACCGACAGAATACCTATTAGGAGGATTAGTGCGTGCCCCCCGTGGAGGAGATTGCCGGCCCCACAAATAAATCTGTCCCTTTTAGGGCAAGAGGGAGCCACCAAGAGGCGATTACCACCTGCCATATTAAAAAATTTGGCATCTTTAACAATTAAATCCTACCCATCGGATGCCATTTTCTGCTACACTGATGGGTCGGTAATGAGGGACCCCGATAGATCGGGGTATGGGGCCCTTATAGTATACCCCGACCGGACTGAACAAGACAGGCTCTCTGGTCCATGCAGCTACGCTGCATGCTCCATGGATGCCGAACTTACAGGGATAACTAGAGCGTTCGAGGCCATTAGGGCCCGAATGCTCCAAAAAGAAACTAGCGCCACTACAGTGGTGTTGGTCACCGACTCTCGCTCCAGTCTCCTAGTTATGGGTGGCGGCGGGGGAGGGTCACCCGTAATAGAAGAGGCAGTCGGCGCCGCAGATAACATCCGCCGGGCTATTGGAGCTGTCGTTTTTATGCAGTGGGCGCCTTCACATTGCGGCGTGAAGGGCGATGAAACGACAGACGCCCTCGCAAGGGAGGGTGCAATGGCAGCCACACACCTCGAAGCACCAAGCACGTACTTACAAGCAACGGCACAAATCCGAGCACTCATTCATGAGAAGTGGTTAAAGTCCTGGGAGGAATCCGACAGAGCACATAGTGTCTGGCAGCACATGCGTCACCCAGATCGCGACGATCCATGGTGGCGACTGAAGAGGTCAGAGCAATCGATCATTGCACAATGCAGAACGGAACACTGTCCTATAGGGGCATACTTTGCCCGGTTCCGAACGAACTTTGACTCCCGATGCCGCCACTGTGGAGAGAGCGCTGAAACAGTGGCGCATGTCTTGTACGAGTGTCCCCAGCTCCGCGAGCTAAGGGGGGACCTGTCTGTGCAGTCACTCGAACTGTATGGTAGCTATGAGGCACTACGCCGGACGGCTAAGTTTCTTGCCAGAGCACTACGGGAAGATTAGTCCTTCCTGCTCTGATTTTTCAATAGGAGTTCATCTCAGGTACCCATTAGATCTGGGTGGTCTCGCGCCCAAAGATCTTGAAAATAAAAATCCCAGTCTTCACCTGGATTCAAACCCGGGACCCCCGGTTCATAAGCCAAGTGCTTTACTGCTCAGCCACTGCACCTCCTATTATAACATTTACCAGACATAAAAGAATGAAAAAAGATTTTAATACTTACCAAATAAAATTTATTTTAATAAACTTCTTTCACTAAACAAGTTTCCACTGGTAACATTCAATGAATTATTAGCGGTAAAATGATGAACTAAATTGCAGGTCTAAATACAAATGTTTTGTGGACTGAAGTCCTGACAATCTTCCACTTAAACTTTTTAGTACAACAAGATTCCAAGAGACAAGAAAAAACTATCAGAGCCAATAAAAAAAGGAACAGAAATAATTAGTCTTATTAACTTGACAATAGTTTTAATGCTGATCTTTTTAACTAAACCGGGTCACTGGCTGGTCCTTGTCTTTGAGATGGGGTGGGTGGTGGGAGAGCATTGACCTGATCATTTTGACTTTGCCTTAAAAGTGTGTGTTCTGAGACCTTTAGATTGAGTTTGCCTTTAAAGTGAGTGTTCTGAGACCTTTAGATTGACTCTGGCCTTAAAAGTGAGTGTTCTGAGACCTTTAGATTGACTTTGCCTTAAAAGTGTGTGTTTTAAGACCTTTAGATTGACTTTGCCTTAATAGTGCATGTTTTGAGACCTTTAGATTGACTTTGCCTTAAAAGTGAGTGTTCTGAGATCTTTAGATTGACTTTGCCTTAAAAGTGAGTGTTCTGAGACCTTTAGATTGACTTTGCCTTAAAAGTGTATGTTTAGAGACCTTTAGATTGAGCTTACCTCTAAGTCTTTCTTCTTGTTCCTTGGTAGGTTTGAGTTTCCCTGGAGTAGCAAGCAAGAAGAAAACATTTAGTATACAGTGAGGAAATTGTACAAATACAAAATTACTAAAATACAAAAACTTAATTTCTCATTTCAGTTTTTTTTACTGTCCCCCCTTCAACCTAAATTGCAATTGTGTGAAAACAAACTGTATTATAACAAACACAAAACAAACTGTATTATAACACAAGAAAGAAAAAGAAATTAAGCTGTTATAGTGTAGTAAAAATACCTTTGGGATATAAACAATACTACTAACCAAGTTAACTAATCCTAACATTTCTTTCAAATACCAACACACTCTGGATATTATTTACAAGACATTTTGTGGACTAATAAGGATTAAACAGCACTGACTTCAAAATATAAAATGAAAAACAAACTGGTTCATCTACTGGACTTTTGTCTCCTGATCAACAACCTTTTTCTAATTTCAAAAAGTCATTTAAACTAAAAGGCAATCAAGTTGATGAACTAAACTATTTATCAACTTCATTGTATTTCCTTTAGAATTGAAGATTATTAGGTCCTAGTCCAAACCTTTGCTATGAAGTTTCGTTATAAGTACCAGCATATCATAAAGCCTAACTAGTGCCATTGTGCTATGAACTAAATTACCTGTAAGTATACCCTTATGCCTAATTGGTCCCAATGTTCTATGAACTACATTACCTGTAAGTATATCATGATGAGCTTGGAAAAAAATCAAATTTGTTGCTACTGGATCTTTTTGGATTAAATTTCTCTCTTCTTTCAAATCAAAACACCACTTTTGTAGGGATAAATCTTGAAGGACAATATTAAACATTATGTAAGCTCTTGAAGATTAATACAACACTAAGGGGACTCATATATATATATATATATATATATATATATATATATATATATATATATATATATATATATATATATATATATATATATATATATATGTCTCAAAAAGTAAGATATATATGATATAAACCCAAACACATTAAACTATCTCCATAGCTTCCAAGAAATCTCTCTATATATATATATATACTTGTTTAAATAAAATAAGCTTAACTTAACAAGACAACTTCAAACAGGTGAAAGTTATTACCCTGTTGATTGTCAAGGATTATGTCCCCTTTTTTGAAACATCGAATTGGTGCTTCTAGTCCTTGACATATTACAAAATGGCAGAGACTTTCTTTCTTCAAACCTAAAAAAAATAATAATTCAGACGCTTAAAATGTGAGCCTACAACGCTGCTAGTCCCAAACTGAATCAGCAGTTGCTGCTCTTTTGAACATATCAGCTGTGTGAAAGGGGGGGTCGGAACTGCACTGTGGGTAACATAATTCCCATCATAGCTAAAGCCCAGGCATTCTCATTTCTATGAGATGATCCACAGTTCCTTTGAGAATGAATTGCCCATAGGAAGACATACTGACACCTAGTAATAATTGATCAAGACCTTTAAAAATAATTAGCATAGAAGAGAACATCTGACAGCGACTGGATTCTGAAAAGGCCTTGGGATAACAACCATAACTTACATATAAAAAACATTAGATAATTAATAACCGGTAATCAGAAATAATTAAACATTTTTTTAAAATATTTTTCAACAGAGCTTACACATTTGAATTTCTTTTCCCTTTATCATTCAAATATGGAACAGGATTCTTGAATTAGTCAATAAAACCACTGATGTAGTAAAGTATAATTCTGTATCATTAATGAGATGTGTATGGTGAATTTAAAGTATTTAAAAAAAAATATTCCCTCCTTCAGCTATATTGTAGAGGGACAACTAAGAAATATATGTTGACATTTTTGTAACAAGTTAATCCTACCTAGAACATCTCCAACTTTTCTTAAAACATCACAAGAGAGAACTGTGCCATTTTGACTGGTCAGTGTCACCTGGGAATGTTTCAAGACAACAAAATAAGGCATTTTTTTAAAAGAAATCATTTTAAAAAAATAAACAGGAGAATTTATTATTTAATTATAATGAGCGTAGGTGGCATTTTCTTTTATCAAAGTATAAATTTTACTTCATTTACATTCATTACTAATTCTAATGAACCACAAAACATGAAGCAGGCATAAATAATAAACATCATGAAGTGTACTGATTAAAAGATCCATCTAGATCGTCTTCTATTTCCTGGTCATGTGGTATGAGCTTTAAACTGTCCCAGTCCTGATTGCCCCACAGCTTCAAACCCTTCTTCTTCTTCGTTCTAATTTTTTATGTTAGAGCGTTCAGATGACTAGACCAATATATGAGATGAACAGCACAGTGGTTTCCAAATCAGGGAGCTCTCCATACAGCTTTCTTCATACCCTGTGTCATCTAATAGACTCGTTTTAGACTCACTGTGACATGAAGTGATTTCATAGTCACTTGATAATCTCGTGCCTTTAGCACGGAAAAGTTAGCAGTCTGTAACTGACCACGAAGTGAAAACCTCAGTAACTTCTTGGCCTTTGTAGACTAAGGATGTATACGTAGTTCTCAGCTGCATTATGTACTTGTGAAGTTTAGTTTATTCTCAATATGGAGTAGTAATTGTATCTTATGATGTTGATATTTGTGCCTTGTGGCTAGATTAGCCAAGATACATTTATTTAATAAATTCATCGTCTGCCACCACCTGCCTTTATTCAGTGTATTTAGTTAGATATGTCTAATGTGCAAGTAATAAGCTCCTATAGATCTAGTATGTATTAGCAGAAATATTATAAATATATTCTTTAATTATAATTATATAGATCTAGAATAATCTAGATATACCTTAACACCAGGAGTTGAAGTGTCAAACGTTTTTATGGTTAATTTAAGCATATTTTGTAATTCCATAGTAATATTTAAATTTAAGTCTTTACTACTTTACTCTTTATCATTGATTTAGAATCTAAATTAGATCTACCTAGATCATTTTTTTTTAGATCTATCAAATAATCAATGTATCATCTAGCTAGATCTGTATTATATAAGATAAGATCTGGGTGCTAGCAATCTATAGGTACTATAAATTATACTTAATTATTATTATACTTAGACTTAGTTATACTAACTTATTTCTTAAGTCAAGTTATTAAAGTACTTATACTAAGTTAAAGTATAAATATTTTAATTATTTAATAAATTTATATTATAATTAATTATATTATAATAATTATATTTTATATGTAGATCTAGATCTAATAATAATAAGCATAAGGCTTGTCTTTTGTTTTTACAATCTAGTTCTAGTAGTCTAGATTAATTTTAAAATTGAGACCTAGATCTAGCTATACTATAGACCTAGACCTAGATAGTAGGGTCTAGATTTAGATTTTTTTCCCCTAGATGTAGACTATGTAGATCACTTTTATATCATTTTTTTTTGTTTTTTGTTTTGTTTTTGTCTATTCATACGACTACAATCGTACACGTATACTACTGAACCGTATGCTGTGCTGATTTTATAATAATAATAAGGGGTGTACTAAGAGATTGAGGAGTGCAGTACGTTTCCCGTGGATATATATATAGTTTTATATACGCAGCCCCAGCTGCGACCTACATATATTGCCAAAACCAGTGTAGACATTTTCCGCAGTGGGGTCAATTCAATTTTTTTCGTCGTCCGTGATGATTTTTATATGTATTAATTGTACTGAATCATAATCCATAATTTAAGCTAAAACCTTTTTAAATTTAGCAAACACGTAGCCTAAACATCTAGTTCACAATCAAATCTAAAGCATTTTTTAAGAAATAAGATCTCAAGTAATTTATTTAACTAGTATGCTCATCCCTGTAAAAAGGCTCTCTGTCGCCTCAACCAATGGTGATTCAACCACTTGACATCAAGGAGCAAATCTCAATAAGTGCGACGCAAATTTAATACACTCACACCAAAATCACATTCACAACACATTGTATATATATATATATATATATATATATATATATATATATATATATATATATATATATATATATATATATATATATATATATATAATTCCGGGTATTATAGGCTACTGGTCTATTACAGTAAGCTCACGGAGGTCAAGCCTAATGCGTAAGCCTACTTGCTACATGGGGCCCGCATGCGCTGAGCAACCGGTAGCTCGAGCGCTCTTGGGTGGGGTTGATTTTATGTTTTTATGGAATTTGATTACTTTTGTTCGCGGACTGGCTCGCTACTAACTAGATCAAGATCTGCTAACATATGCAATAACTTGTTGGCAAGGAAATGTATCGTACAAAACTGTCCACCTGCAGAGTCTTATAAAATTAGCGTCAAAGACCTACTATTTGAATAAACATTTATAGCAATAGATCTATGTCTCAGCAAAATGAGACAAATTTAAGAAGACAACCACCACTCGCTTCATCATAAATACGTCAAGCTGCGAGGGCGACTTCTCTCATTGTCCATTTAGGCAAAGCCTAACGATAAAAAAAAAAAAAGTAGACCTATGCGTAGCCAGGGAGGG
Source organism: Biomphalaria sudanica (assembly GCA_036873155.1). NCBI lineage: Eukaryota > Metazoa > Mollusca > Gastropoda > Planorbidae > Biomphalaria > Biomphalaria sudanica. The sequence goes on along the minus strand of JAZGLO010006655.1, from coordinate 888,319 downwards.
GTTGTGGGGTTCAACACCCTCCCTCCCCCGAAATGTCGGAATTTAGTGACTGATTTTTTGCTTTGAACGGCGCGGTAGGGTCTAAGTCAGTAAGAATAGCACATTAGGTTTTTGAAATAAACTTTTCAATAGCAGGATAATGCACTGTATAAGATAGGCCAACCTCAGAATATGCATTTTGCTGGCTTTCAATACCGGAAATAGTTCTTGGCGGCTCAATATCAATAAAGCAGTCTTAGTCTTAGTTTTGCTTTGTTTTTAATATGTCCTAGTCCTATGGAAGTCGACCCCGTGGCATTAACTTAGGTGTAGCCTTACATATCCAAGCCAATCTATGGGTCTACTGATGATCACTACTCTGTTATTCGCAGGTCTCCCTCGTAGGTGATTTTGTTTTTCTATCTTGCTACCTTATTTTCAGAATGAGCCTTTAACATAGAGTTACCGAATCAGAAACCCTATTGGTACGGCGCCTTCGACGGAGGTCACGAGTGAGTTTTAAGGTCGCCTTGCCCCCGTACAAGGACAGTCCCAAAGTCGGACATGCATCAGTTCTCTATCAAATCCTTGTCCATATCGTCGTTCATGCAGAACTCGGCATTCATAAAGAATGTGTTCCACTGTTTCGTCGTCCTCCATGCAGTGGCGGCACCGTGTGTCGTAATTTTCTCGAAACCGTCCGAAGTAAACACCAATAGAGTTACCAGACGTCCGGTAAAAGTAGGACATGTCCTCCTTTTGGCTTCGTGTCCTCCATCCGGCAGACATTGGACTAAAGTTTAAAAATTCTGACTTTTACTCTATTATTTACTAAAACTGCATATTATCTTCTTCTTTTTTTTTTTTTTGAAGTAACGTATGTAGACCTATTATATTCCACACATCTGGAAAACTTCAGTGATTGTACCAGTACCAAAGAAACCAAAAATATATAGCTTAAATGATTTCCGCCCAGTAGCACTAACACCTATAGTTATGAAATGTTTTGAAAAATATATGCTTAAACAACTTGTAGCAAAAGTCACTAACAGCCTAGACCCAAACCAATTTGCATATAAAGCAGCTAGGGGAACTGAGAATGGAATAGTGCAATTCTATTGCTTTTGGACCAGCTTTTTACACCCAAAACATATGCACGAGTCCTCTTAGTAGACTTCTCCTCGGCTTTCAATACCATACAGCCACATCTATTGATAAACAAACTGAGTAACTTAAATGTCAGCCCTTACGTACAAGCATGGGTTCTAAACTTTTTAACCCATCGTCCCCAGTATGTTAAAGTCAACAACACCAAATCGTCAATTCGAGTACTATGTACGGGTGCTCCACAAGGTTGTGTACTTTCTCCTGTACTGTACACTCTTAACACTAATGACATAAGAAGCATCTATGACTCAGTTAAACTCATTAAATTCGCTGAAGATACTGCCATAGTCGGTCTTATTTCAGGAGACGAAACTCAATATCGAAGCTCGATAGAAGAATTTACAAACTGGTGCACCGACAACTTTCCAAACTATAAGTGAATTGCAAATAAACACAACATCTATAGAACAAGTAAAGGCATATAAAATCTAGGCGTTAACATTAATAACAAACTTTCATGGGAAGGCCACCTTGGAACTCTGACAAAGAAAACAGCCCAGCGACTATTTTTTCCTATACAGACTCAATAGCTTTAAACTAAACAAGAAGATCCTAAATACTTTTTACGGCGCGACTATACAAAATCTGTTAACATACGGAATAACTTGTTGGCAAGGCCACGCTTCGTCTAAACTGTTGTGACGTCTAGAAAACATCATAAAAAGGGCATCAAAGATTACACTCACAACATTAACATATTTAAAGGAACTTTTTGAACAAAAGTGGCTATGGAAAATCGAAAAAATCTTGGAAGACAACGGCCACCCGCTCCATCAGAACTACGTCAGGTCGTCGCGCAGTGGGCGACTGCTGTCGATCAGAACATCAGAGCGATACAAAAACTCGTTCGTACCTCACTCGGTCAGACTATATCACCGCCACTCGTTGATTAGGGAGCATGAAAAGCACCAAGATGCCTGTGTGTAGTCGCTGAATGAACTCAATATGTTGTTTCTGTTGTATTTATGTGTCATTTCTGTTGTGTTGTCTTTATATGAGAAAATAGTCCTTGTAATCACAACAAATTTCCGTAAGGATCAATAAAGCAGTCTTAGTCTTAGTATTATATATGATAAGATTAGATATTATTGTATTATGAAGGAGGTTTCTGGATCGAAGATGGTGAATACAACAGAAGCAGGACAAGGGCTGAAAACGCTGAAACGTCTGATGATTATTATTAAACCAATACCTAACCTATAAACATGGATGTGTATCAAAGATTTGCCACTTCAGTCACATAGGCCTAAGATATTGCAAAGGGAGCAGATCATAGACTTATATATAGGCCTAAGTCTATGGAGCAGATGTAGTCTTTCGGAACGTAAAGTGCCACATAATAAATGATAAAACAGTTGGTCATTAAGATTTATTCAAATGTAACATTTACTTCAATAAGACTCATACATTTAAATCAAGATTATAGGCCTACAAAGCGAGTTCGTGTTTGGTTTTCACAGTTATTAACCAAGACTTCTTATAGGCTATGTCATACCCAACCAGCGCAGCTGTCGAACACGAATGAGTATTGCCACTACCCGGTAATACCCATTAAAGAAGCATCTTATATGAGTTTCAATGTTTCACCACTATTATCATTATTATGTCTAGATCTATAGGTTTGAATGTTTTACCACTATTATTTATTTTGAATGTATCACCGCTATTATAAATATGTGGTTTAAATGTTTCACCGCTATTATTTGGTTTAAATGTTTCACCGCTATTATTTGCTTTTAATGTTTCACCGCTATTATTTGGTTTAAATGTTTCACTACTGTGACGATAGAAAACTTGCATACAAAAATTCATTTCAGTTTTCCCAGCAAATCGTGAGAAGCATTCATTTTTCAAATGTATTAAATATTTTCTTGTCTACCCAAAAACAAATTCTTCTATGATTTATCTCACCTCGTCAAGACAAAAGTACCGACTCTCACGGGACGAAACTCAAATAACAACTTATGTGTTGAGTTTTAATTATTTGCCACTCGAACTGGTGACCAACGACACAATAGAAGCTACACTAGCGGCTTTATAGCCTAACTATCCTCCCCTCCCATACCCTTTCCAACGTAATATACGTGCCCCCTTAAGAATAGTGTTGCACAGGCTGGACAGAGACATATTCGTTCATACGGATGGCTGCCTGGTCGTGCAGTTTGCGCGCTGGACAGTCGTTCAGATTTATCGATGGTCCAGGGTTCAAATCCTGCCCGCTCCCATCCCCCGTCGTCCTGCGGGAGGTTTGGACTTGGAAGTAATTATCTTCAACTCTGAAAGAACATCCGAAACATGTAAACATTTTACAAACAAACATTTTACGGTAGGCGACGATATAAACAACACTAAATATAATCTGACGCCTGACATCGTTAGGCCCTACATGTAGATTTATATGGGAAGGTCTATTGACTTTCTTGCCCATCTGCACAACAAAAAGTTTAACTCTTTCTCTCCGTAATTATTTACCATATTCTAGTGGAATCAACGTTGGTATCGTCAGTTAGGAGAGAAAGAGTTAATGAACTCAGTCCCATTTATCTAAATAGAGACTCAAAAGAATTTTAATCTAAGCCCGCTAACATTCATACCTCAACAGAAACAGTCTCCTACTCCGACTGAGTTTAACTTTTTCTCTCCTAATTGACGATGCCAACCTTGATTTGACCCCATTAAACTAATTTGCTTTTTAAAAATTTATTTATAAACGATAATTTGTATTTTGAAAAAAAAGAGCACGCTGTCTCCTACAATTTAATACCAACTATAACATTTTCTGATAGCAAACAAAAAAGTTATTACAGTTTAATCATAACAGAATAGTGAAATACACATGAGCAAAACGAATAATATTATCGAAAAGAGGAAAAAAAATATGGAGATGATAAAGAGTTAATTCTTCATACTGCCCAGTATCATAGGCCTATGCCCAATATTCGGCCCGAGCTGTCCACTGCCCAATAGGTACTGTCCACTGCCGACTGCTTAGAGCAACATTCGCCACAGAAAATAAACTGGTGTGAGCTAATTAGCACGTCCATCTATGAGAGACCACAGCTGAGGAATCATTTAAGGCCACCCTATTCCTTTCGCCTAAGGCCACCCTATTCCTTTCGCCTAAGGCCACCCTATTCCTTTCGCCTAATAAGGCCTCCCAATTCGCTTCACCTAGGGCTGATCCTGCTTGTGAAACCTATGTAAGTTCGAAATATTCGGCTGGAGCTTGTGTCACTTGCCTTGATATTTTTCTATGGCGCTTTTTTTTTTTCTTCTGTCAGCGCTATTTTTGCACCAGTTTTCACAGCGCGGCGCTACCATGCTCTATCATATGGGTTTCGGCCTCACGTGTGCTACAGTCCATTTTGAAGGCTTTCAGAGACGCTTATGAGCAGGGGCGGACTGGGTATCAAAATCGGCCCGGGCATTTTCGTACCCTTCGGCTCATAACGTGTATACTCTTATTTGATGGGCATCCAATCCTAGTTCTACCTTTCCTCAAAATCATTGACGTTAAGTTTGGTAAAGAATTGATAACTTTACGCACGCATACAGAAATTTCTATAACTCAAATAAGAACATAAAACTAAAATGTTATTTAACCTTGGTTAGGCCAATAATAGAATATGCATCCTCCGTTTGGGACCCCTCAACTCAAAGAAAACATTAAGAAACTGGAACAGACACAAAATAGAGCAGTGAGATTCATAACAAACGAATATTCACATTTGACTAGAGTAACACCTTTAGTAAAATCCCTAAATGTAGAAAGCCTTCAGGACAAAAGACTAAAAAGTAAAGTAGCAATTATACATAAAGCATGAACCATAATCTTTAAATACAAAATTTAATAAAATACTCAGAAAGACACAAAGATAAAGGCACATTTCTCATCCCATATGCTAGGACAAATTTGTACAAATACTCCTTCTTCCCTAGTGCTATTAGAGCATGGAATGGGTTGCCTGAGCTAGCCAGGAAAACCAGTGACTTGGCAGAATTTAAGTCATTGGTTAATATGCATAGGACGTAATCATCTTCTTTTTTGAAGTAACGTCTGTATTATATAAGATAGGGAACTCTATATCTTTAAAAGAAATATAAGCTTTATGCTACTTTTTAATCGCTAAGTGTGCAGACCCTTAAAGGATGAAGCCTATGCGTACTAGTAGCACTGTCTACTGATGTAGACTATTACAATATTTCGGAAAATGTGATTAAATTAGCATAACACTGTAGAGTCTTGCTAAAGATTTTTTAACACAGGGCTCAGTGGGCCCCGTTTACAACAGAATACTATAAAACCTTTAACAATTTAATACTTTATATAGTGGCATTCGTGGGGACTTTAGCTGGCCTACCGACCCAATTGGGTATTTCTTTGTCCAAGTTGTGATTGATAATGTTGGTTTTCTTCCGTTTGCTGGAAGGAAGGAAGCTTTCGGGGTTTCCATTATGCAAACAGGATTATGTGCCAGCCTATGCCCGCTAGCACTATCTTTATGGCGATTCCAGTCGAAACGTTTTTTTTAATTCTAATATTATAGGTAGAAAAATAGGCTACGTTAATCGAATAGCGATGCTTTGAAAATAAATACACCCTCTTAAAAAACAACTAGTATACACGTACGCAAGTACATAAACTTTATATAGATTCTAGACAAATCTAGGTCTATACTCTACAATACTCTACCAACTGATGAGTTGTTTTTTTTCGAAATGGATTGGGAACACGAATATCAAACAAGACGGAAATATATATAGGTCTGTGCTTGGGTACAGCTGACAAGGTTCAAGTTTTTATACTTCACGAAATAATTGTAAAATATACACTCTAGATCATAGATGTGCAAAAGATACGAAATACGCTTTTTGAACAAATTGAAATTACCAGATAATTTGATTTAGAATCTAGAGTAGTAAAAGTAGATCTAGATCTAGTTGACGCCTAGATAGGTCTAATCTAGATCTGGACTTTAGATCTAGAAGTAAGTAGTAATAAATAGACTGATTAATAGTAATAGTTAAATAGTACAAAGTAAGATTAATCTTAGTCTTAGATTTAGTCAATTTAGAGTCTAGACTCTTCTACGCCTACACTACACTCACTACAGTAATTACTATGAATAAGATCTAAAAATCTAAATAATACTATCTAATTATTCTAATAGTATAATCTAGTATAGACTATAATCTATAGACTATAGGAGTATAGACAGTAAAGTAAATCTAAATGACAGGGATTGGAGATAGTGACAATAGTCATATAGTGTGTGTGTTAGTTACTTAGTACAATCTCATTTCTTATGAACTTGACTTTGAGTTGGCTCTAAAGTATAAAGTGACAGTCCAATCTTTGCTTTGAAAAGTCAAGGCATGGGTAGTTAGGGCCCGTTGCTTGCTTTTGCAATTAATTTTTAAGTTGATTTTCATCCTTTGTTGATGGCTGTCCTCTTAGCTTGAGTCGTCAACATGCCATGATGAGAAGTGGTGAGGGGTAGCATTACCCAGTCATGTGTGTGGATTCTGTATTCCTCAAGTGGCTCTTGACGAGTATCTTGGTGAAATTCACAAATGCATAAAATCTTTATAAAAACGAATGTCTACAAAATTTTGCTAAGGAAGCTTATACAAACATAGATCTATCCCTCAGTATAACCAAATATATGCTACAGATGGCCTATATAAAGAGATAATGAACTATGAACTCTAAAAATGCATTTTCAATGGAAAATCTGTTTTCCGCCCTATTAGTTTTTTTTTAATGAAGACATTTTATCTTAGCACAAATCTCCTGCAGGACTGCAAATAAAATAGCAGGAAGGGTTCAAACTTGGATTACTTAGAACCATCATGATAACTATCTGGAGGGCAAAACACACATTGAGGCAGTATTAGATCATTTACTATATATCTAGTCCCTAGTTTTTTTTGTGTACGATGTAACATAACTCTAAATTAGCACTCCTTGGTTGTTTTTTTCTAGATTTGCATTTAGGCCTCTACCACAGTCTAACACCAACCTGCTGACTGTCTACTAGATCAGTTGCTACCAGTGAGAGTAAAGGCTATAGACTATTATAGAGTCTGTCTATAGTCGATAGTTAAGTATCTATATAGATAGATAAAAACATGTCTTCTTATGATGCTAGAGATGTTACTGATCTGTACATTTTCAATTCCGGCACAAGGCAACAAAGTTCAGAGAGGGTAGGTAAAACAAAATTAAATCTAGATATATGTGTGGCTAAATCTTAAGTTTAGCTCACTATTCAGCTAGATTAGATTAGTGTAGATTCTAGGCACTAGGCTATACTATAGGCTAAAATGTATCAAATAAAAAAAAACAGAAATGTTTTTAAAAATCAACTAAAAGCTCACCATTTATCCCACTCTTGTTTTACTTAAGTTTTTTTTCAATAACATTGTTAAACAAACAAATATTTGAAACTGAAAAAGATTAAAATGGAAATTTATGATCTTAAAAAAATTATTAGGTCTGGGTATCAGCGTAAAATTTCTATCCAAATGTTCATATCAATTTAGTATTTTACTTCAAGTTAAGATATTTATATTTTGATAAGCCTACTAGATTTGTACAATTCTTTTTTTGTGTGTGTGTGTGTGTGTGTGCTGATGATAAAAGTATAATATCATTAGTTAAAAATAAATTCAGTGAGCCAATACGAAAAAAACTCATTTTAATTTGTTTTCTGTACAAGCCTCATGTTTTGTTTGTTTTACATGTTTCGGATGTTGCCTCTGATCCTAGCCAAAGCATGAAAGGGATAGCAGCTGTGTGACAGACTCATTTGAGACTTACTGGTGACATGAAGTGATTTTGTAGTCACTTGATTATCTTGTGCCTTTTGCACGGAAAAGCTATTGGTCTAGTACTGACCATGTAGTGAAAGTTATTTCCTGGTCCTTGTAGAGAGTGGACCTGGATATTTTTCTCAGTAGGAATATATATGTATTGTGAAGTTTATTCTAAGTAGGGAACTGCAACTATGTTTTATGATGTTAATATTTGAGTGTACATTGTGCCTTGCTTTTGCGGCTGGTTCAGCCAAGTTATTTGTTTAATAAATGTATAGTCTGCTACCAAGCGTCTTTATTCAGTGTATTGTGACTGTTGTATAAGTAGTAAGCTCCAAAAGACAGAAGGAAAGAGACAGCAAGAAGATGAAGACATGTCTGTTAACATAACTACAAACTCATGAACACAGAACCAGGGTTACAAGCAAGCAGGCTAGATCCCAGCACCATTTAGATGACAGTCCAGAGAAAATATGACTGGACCAGTCTCTAAACTAATTTCATTTTTCTTTCTACATCTAGCTCACTACCCACAAAGTGTCAGTCCTAGTCTTAATCTATGAATATTATGAACTATGTGGTAGACAGAACAAATTATACAGTGTAGACCTGACCTGCCCACTTTCAGATAGACAAAAAGGGGAGCTAATGCTTCTCATACTGGACTTGGTTCTGGTAGGTTAATATATATGTCAGTCACTTCTAGTATACTTTTAATTTAAATAATGTATTATCATAAGAAAACATCATTTTTTAAGTTATGCCTTTAGGGTCTGTTTCTGGCATGCGGTTTTAAAATGAGATTTTTTTTTACAAAGTTAAACATCTTTTTCCAGGGCCCAGATGTAGATTTGAAAGGTTTAAGAGCACAAATTGACCATGTGATTCATCCTGTAATTTTAAAGGCTGTTTATGAGAAGTAAGTTTTAGGAAGCTCATTTATGTTATTAAGTTACATACAATGAAGTTGTTTTATAATCCTGTTACCTAGCTACATAAAAACATTCAATGTGGTCATTATTTAATCCTGTTATCTAGTTACATTCAAACGTTCAATTTGGTCATTATTTAATCCTGTTATCTAGTTACATTCAAACGTTCAATTTGGTCATTATTTAATCCTGTTATCTAGTTACATTCAAATGTTCAATTAGGTCATTATTTAATCATGTTATCTAGTTACATACAAACATTCAATTTGGTCATTATTTGATCATTTTATCTAGTTACATACAAACGTTCAATTCTCTCATTGTTTGAATCATATTTTGATATACTTCTGAGAGTCTACTGTATTTAGTTTTTTAAGCTACTGACTGGGAGGTCTGGTCCTGTTCAAGACTACATCTTTTCAAGAATATGGAAGTCAATGTTTGGATTATTATCTGCTCTCTTGCCATTAATTTGAGTCTTTAGTTTGAACTGCTTCCTTTTGTCCCTTGTTTTTGTATCAACAGGCTGCATTCCATAGCCACTGATGGCGTGAAATCATTTAGTGATATCATTGAGCTCGTAACCAGATTGTTGTCCACAAATAACGAAGATGGAATGATCCGAAGAGAGAGTGTTTTAGGTAAACATAATCATTTAAGTCCTAATAGACCTAGTTATTAGCTTGAACTATTTTTATGTGGCTGTTTTACTTGTTAATGCATTTTCTTCACATTCCAAACTTTTAACACTAGTAGAAACTATGACAATAAGTCTGTGAAATAAAATTGTAGTCGTAATGAACACATTGTTAAAGGCTGATAAGTTGAGATTTGTATGGTCACTTGTCTAGATGTAACTCACATCTGTCTCTTGACGTTCATCGTAGTGGAGCTGTGACAGTTTACTTTGCCAAAGCCCTCTATTCCTTTCAGTCAGCAGCTGCTGTTAACGTAAGATCAAGAGAGAGGCAGTACATTCTTTTATCTTGTCCAGCCTGATTCTCTTTGGACGACCTTTGGGGTAGTTCCGGATCTCTCCTCAGTCATGTGGGTGTGTTGTTGACATTGATTTCATTGTAATTTAAAAATGAAAATAGTCTAGATCTAGACATCTCTAAGTAATAAAAAGTATGTTACAATAATTCACTAATTTTTTATGATTATTTAGTAGGTCTACTAGATCTAGGCTAGCACTAAATCTAGATCTACATCTTATCATAGGAAGATATTGCCATGTATAAGACCACAGTCACATGACTTTTTATAAAGTAGGTCAGAGATTCGGAACTACCTCATTGTGCTCCTTCCACTGAATCTAGAAGGATGACTTTTCACAGCAAGTCATGCCTTACAATATGACCGAACCAGCTCAGCTTTTGTCTCTTTACAGTATTGAGGAGATCTAAAAACTCTGTAAAAACTTTTTCTAATGGGCACAATATTGGGCAAAGGTTGATGTTAATATTAAAAAATGGAATGGCTTATCTTTTGTAAATTTCCATTTGGGACAAGAATCTGCAACGCTGTCTAAGTGTTACTTTTAGATCCATAAGCAGGGGATATTTAACAACTGTTTCAGTGGCTATAATATAGAAGGTGTCTTGTGGTAGAGTACAATATAAATATAAACATTAAAAAAAACAGAACCTCTGCAAGCAAGTCATTAGTGCAGTGTACTTCATTGGAGACTGGTTGAAAACCACAATTAGAGTGAGACAAGGCTGTCTACTTTTACCATCTCTTTTCAACATCTTCCTTGAAAGGATGATGGAGGATGCTCTTAAAAGTTGTGAAGGTAATGTACGCATAGTCAAAAGAAGAATTTCAAACTTGGGCTTTGTGGATGACAGATGGTCTGGTAGGGACAGGAACTTGATGATGTGCATAGACAAGACTTCTGCTACATATGGTTTGCAAATCAATGTAAAAAAAACAACAAAAAATGACCAACAGCAAACATAGCTTTAAATAGAATATCAGTATTGGAGGAAAAAGCTTATTTGAAAATGAAGCACTCAACAAAGCACATCTCATTTTGTCTGGACAGAGAGGGTAAGAGAAAACAAATCTGATTTGTCAACATCAAGTGAACACATTTTAACATAATAGTTCTTCTGTGCATTTTACTTGTTCATTTAATACTCTTGTCTTATCAAATAATAATCAAGGTTGACATTATTAAGTACTATTGTTTACAAAGAAATTACCTTTTAGTTTTTTTTCTCTTTCGTTTGCATCAAATTATTATCATAACATTGATAACATTGTCAATTAAAATAATGTAATGTTTGTGTTTGCTTTCCTCCTAAAGGTGTTTACATTCGAAGGATGGAGTTGGCTTATTATGAGATGTCTTTCAGTCAAGTTGTTGAAATGTGTGTAAGTAGACCACGCTTATTATTCATAAAGTGTCTTATGGTCCTCTGCATACTACTATCATTGTTCTCTGTTCTCTCTAATCCATTTTGTGGGAAGGCATATTTTGGGAGAGAGATTTGAGGGCCTGTCAAAAACTACTTGAGTTTAATGTTGAGTGGAAATTTTTAAAATGCTATTTAACCTTTAAGGTGCATGGTGGCTGAGTGGTAAAGTGCTTGGCTTTTGAATCAAGGGATCTCTGGTTCAAATCTCTGAAGACCAAGAGTTTAAGTTTCAGGATTTTTAAGATGCCCCTGAACTCTGATGGGTAACTGACATTAATTGGGAAAGTAAAGGCAGTTAGTTGTTGTGCTGGCTACATGACACCCTCCTTAGATGTTGGCCATAAAAACAGATGACCTCTACATCTTTCTGTCTTAAGATTGCAAGGCCTGAAAGGGATACTTTACTTTTATTTTTTTAAATCTTAGTTAGACCAATATTATAATTCTCTGTTAGGGACCCATTAACTCATAAAACATAATACAATTTGGAACAGTTGCAAAATCGAGCAATGAGATTCATAACAGTCAATTGTCACATTTTACACAAAGATCAAGGGACTTTTCCTATTGCATATGCTAGGATTAATTTGTACAAGTGCTCCTTCTTCCCTTGTGCTATTAGAGCATAGAACAAGTTGCCAGTATCAGCTAGTAAAACCAATGACTCATGACAATGAGTTTGTCTTTAATTAGCATGCATGTCAACAAAACACCTAATTATCATCAAAATTGGAAACAGTGAAATCTGCCCATGTGGAGTGTCTCCAGAGAATGCTGACAATGTCCCTCGAAACTGCACAAGACACTGACCCCAATACACCCCAATAGAAATAAAACTATATGAAGAGCTCCCTGATTCGGAAACACTGCGCAGTTCATCTCATATATTGGTGTAGTCATCTGAACGTTCCAACATAAAAATGAGAACGAGGAAGAAGAATCTCTATTGAAGAATATCTGTAATTTATAACTTATATCAGGGTTTTAACTAAAAAACATCAGTGCTGCAGCTAATCCTACTTAGGAGATGTCCACTTTGTCTATTGTAAATTATGAGTAAGTCTGGTGTGAATTTGGTTTCTTATAGTTATAATGTTTTTTGTTCAGTGTAGTGCACAAATTGTAAGACAAATTTCCATACGAACAATAAAGATTATTATTATTATTGGATAATATTAATTTTCTATGCATTTTTGTGCATTCTCGTTGTAGAATAAATTCAAACGTTACTACGAAGCTGGCTTCCCAGAAGCCAAAGAGGAAGAGGAGAAGGTCGCTTGCAGGAAGTCCAGTTTGGTTGGTTTCTCAGAGACAGGTCTGAGCATGTCATTACTGGATGAGCACCCTGTGACTGAAGCATCCAGTGGCAAGTAAGAGCTGTGTTTTACATCTAAGTCTTTGTACATTAGAGTTGTGACTTTGCCTAGCTGTATTAACAACATTGTTTACTGTCTATAACTTTCCTCTTGCTGTTATTTCTTTCATTGTACATTTGGTTCTTAGTTTATATTATATTATCTTTCTTTCTTTCTTATATTTCTTACTTTCTTATATGTTTTCTTTCTAATATTTCTTTCTTTCTAATATTTCTTTCTTATATTTCTTTCTTATATTCCTCTTTCTTTCTTATATTTCTTGCTTCCTTATATTTCTTGCTTTCTTATATTTCTTGCTGTCTTATATTTCTTGCTTTCTTATATTTCTCTCTATTTGTTCTGTGCATATCATTTGGTAACTCTTGTTTAATTTGACTTTTCTTACAGTTTTTTCTCCAAGAAGCAAGCTGAGTATTTCCTAGCCAATCAAGCTCTGATGCTGAGTCATGATGAAGGGAAAACACTCCCACCAGACCAACTACAGCAGCGACTGTCAAGCATCCTTTCGGATAACCCTGACTTGGCAGAAGCTGTGAGTACACTCCCTAAGCGATGACTTTCAGAATTGCAGCTCTGGATTTGCTTTTTGTGTGTTGAGGATCACACATGCTGTGGATAATTAATATAATACAATTTTTTCTATAAATTTAGTTTTAGAAGGTACATCCTCATTTGCTAGTCTAAACTCTGAGGATTGCGTAATTTCCAGAGTTTGGACATAGAGTATCTGACTTTGGATTAGGTGGAAGTACAAGTGTTACAAAGTAAAAAAGGAAATGAAAGTTGCTTTTAAAAAGAAAAATATTGATTGAGTATTTACATTTCAGTCACAGTTTCCTGCTTTCTGTTTAAGCTTGTGAGAGGGGAGGGGTTGCTATGGCCTTTTAAAGAAAGAACTGAGAGAATCTGAGGTTAGCTGAAATATCCCTGGTCTAAGGTTGGGCTAGCCCATTGTATATTGTCCACTGCTCCCACTTTGACAAAATTACCCAACGTGTCTTATTAGAATGTCCTAACTTATTCCCCCCCCTCAGACAGAGCTTATTACCTCAACATTCCAGCCATAACACACACCCTCTATGACTGCGAAGCAGTTGAAAAGAAAATAAGTTTTTTTTTCTATAGCATAACTTGAAAGAGTTCACAGCTCAACATAAAAAAAGTTATGTAGAGTAAGAAGAAAAAGTTAAACAGCAATTTGACCTAAAGTGTTGACTAGTTAAATACATTTCTTCCAAACTTCTGACTTTGACAAAATTCTATTTTTTTCTTTCAATCATTATCTCTCTTCCATTTCTTGATTTAAAAACTTATTTGCAAAGTAAACAATTTTCCTCAGCCCATTTCCTTATGAATTCCTTTTCACAAGATGTTACCATTCCCTTAAAATATCATTATTTACATAGAGAACTTTTTACATTTTCTGTATTTCTAAATAAAGATTTTGAAAGTATAAAAATTTTTAAAGTTATTAATTAATCTTCAACATTTTGTGAAAAAAAGTTTTTGAAAAAAAAATTGTGACTCTTTTTTGTTGTAGCACTTTCTGAGTTACATCAATAGCCTGAGAGTGAAGGAATACTGTACCGCTATGAACAGTTTGTATCATTACTTTGATCGGAAGGCCAGCATGCCGGTGGAAAGTGGACAGAACAAGAAAAAAGGTGTCCAAGATGAGGTAGCCATGAGATATGCGGCCTTGAACTTGGCCTCGCTACAGTTTAGATTTGGAAATAAGTAAGTGAAAAAATGCTTGGTAATAAAACTATGTTGACACATTGTCCATGAAGTCATAAAACTATGTTGACACACTGACCATGAAGTCATGTATAGCACATTAGGGAAAGATTCATAATTCAGAAGAAAAAAAGTTATCCACCTCAAGTCCACACTATTAGCAATAAAGTTAAGTTCCCTTTGAGAGCAGGGTGTCTTTGGGTCAGGTGAATGCTTGTATGTCTAGTCTTTAGCCAGATTAATATCACCAGCTGAATGACCAAGGAATTTAGACTTCATTAGGTTTTCAACTCAATCCCCTTGGTTTTGTGTAAGAAAAGTTAGAAAATCACAGTTATTTAATCATCAGACAATGACCTTTTTTTTTACTTATCATTGTAAAGCATGCAACTTATTAAAACCTAATTTTATTATTTGTGATTTTGATGAAAACACTTCATTGTCACTTTGTATGATAATTGTAATTACGTTATTGCTAAGTTTGGTATCTCTTTTATTCCAGAATCTACTATTTTGCTGTAGTTGATAATGTAAACCTAGAAGAGTAATTAATTCTTAACAGAAATAGATAGCTACATTTTGTAGTGGACTAGTCAGTGATGTTTATAAATATAATGACCTCTTATATATCTAATGTTTATATTAAGAGATTTACTTTCTTCAAGAAATCCAATATCTATTAATGTCTATCTCCAGAGAACCATGTCGAGCTGCTTTGCGTGAAGCTATTAGGCTGGCTCAGGAGAGTAATGACCAGATTTGTCTACAGCATGCTTTGGTGGGTTCAGACATTAGATTGTAACTGGTTTGGGTTAGAATTCAGACAACATAATAGCAGCCAATCATTTGCTCATTTCCAACATTTCTGTTACCAGTGATACCAGTAAAATATTTTCCCATGGACAAGAGAGTTGAAGGCATAATGGAAATAATTATTTCTAAAAAAAAATTTTTGCTACAAACCCCAAAACATTACAGAAATATAGTTTCCCATAATTGCGTCTAGGGGGCAGAGCCTGTGGCGCTACTGATCCCAAACTGTATTGGATATTCCGTTCCTTTGGTCACATCAGCTGCGCAGGGAGGGGGGAACTGCTTTGTGGGCGACATCGTCTCCGACCATAAACAATGCCCAGGCTTTCATCTCACTTATTACAGCCACATGAAAAGTGTGTGAGATGAACCAGTCGTTCTACGACTGAAGGAGACCAACCAAAAAAGTCTAGGGGGCACAATGACTATGTGGTTAAGCACTTGGCTTCTGTACCTGGGGTCCTGGGTTTGAATTTTGATGAAGACTGAGATTTTGGATTTTCAGGGTGCCCCTGAGTTTTCCCAACTCTAATGGGTACATGACTTTAGTTGGGTTGGTTGGTCATTAAGCTTGGTCATTTTGCTCGTTAGCCATTTGCCATAAAAACAGATGACCTTTACATCATTTGCACCATAGATTGCAAGGTCTGAGAGGGAAAATTTACTTTTATTTTTTTTTTCTCATTATTTGAACTAAACTTATTTTGTCTTTATTTTCTTTATAGGTTTGGTTAAATCTATTGGGAGAGAATCACACAGGTGTAACTCAGTTAGAGAGATCAATCAAAAAAACTATTGATCTGTCATTGCCTGTAAGTACATCTTATCAATTGCTAATGTTCCTTCAAAAGAGAACATAATTACCTCCCATGCATGTCCATGTTGTGCATGTAGATTAGAGACTTCAACTCCACTAAGTCATTGATGTGTGCTAATTAGAGACTTCAACTCCACTAAGTCATTGATGTGTGCTAATTAGAGACTTCAACTCCACTAAGTCATTGACGTGTGCTAATTAGAGACTTCAAGTCTGCTAGGTCATTGACGTGTGCTAATTAGAGACTTCAAGTCTGCTAGGTCATTGATGTGTGCTAATTAGAGACTTCAACTCTGCTAAGTCATTGATGTGTGCTAATTAGAGACTTCAACTCTGCTAAGTCATTGATGTGTGCTAATTAGAGACTTCAACTCTGCTAAGTCATTGATGTGTGCTTATTAGAGACTTCAACTCTGCTAAGTCATTGATGTGTGCTTATTAGAGACTTCAACTCTGCTAAGTCATTGATGTGTGCTAATTAGAGACTTCAACTCTGCTAAGTCATTGATGTGTGCTTATTAGAGACTTCAACTCTGCTAAGTCATTGATGTGTGCTAATTAGAGACTTCAAGTCTGCTAAGTCATTGATGTGTGCTAATTAGAGACTTCAACTCTGCTAAGTCATTGATGTGTGCTAATTAGAGACTTCAACTCTGCTAAGTCATTGATGTGTGCTAATTAGAGACTTCAACTCTGCTAAGTCATTGATGTGTGCTAATTAGAGACTTCAAGTCTGCTAAGTCATTGATGTGTGCTAATTAGAGACTTCAACTCTGCTAAGTCATTGATGTGTGCTAATTAGAGACTTCAAGTCTGCTAAGTCATTGATGTGTGCTAATTAGAGACTTCAAGTCTGCTAAGTCATTGATGTGTGCTAATTAGAGACTTCAACTCTGCTAAGTCATTGATGTGTGCTAATTAGAGACTTCAACTCTAAGTCATTAGTTATCCTGGCTGATTACTATCTGCTTACAAATAGGTCGCAAAGACTGAAAGTGGAATTTTTTTTTTTACTTAAACATGTTTATGTTTTTTGTTATACAATTAGATTCTAGCTGGAAACTAGTTTATGCAACTTTTCCATAAAATTGTCAGTCATGTTTTCAAACATATATCTGTCAAATAATGATGTACTTTTTCATAGTGTTGCATCTCTCAACAGAAACTTGCTGTGTTGGGTTTACATTGGATCAGCAAGGGATTGGGCACAGGAACAGAGTTGCCAGCCAGGTGAGACAGATTGTTTGCTGTTGTGTTTTGTACATTGTCCTTTGAATTGGAACTAGCTGATTTCTGTCACCTACAATTTAAAGAATGTTTTCTGTGGCCAGTGCAGTGGTTGACATCATTGAGTCTCCTGACATTGGAGTAAGGTTGTATAACATCCTGACATTGATTCTCTTGAGGTGAGGTTCACATTGGTGTAAGGTTGTATAACATCCTGAGATCATTGACTCTCCTGAGTGTAAGATTGTATAACATCTTGCCATCATTGACTTTCCTGACGTGAGGTTGTATAAAATCCTGACATCATTGATTCTCTTGAGGGGAGGTTCACATTGGTGTAAGGTTATATAACATCCTGAGATCATTGACTCTCCTGAGTGTAAGATTGTATAACATCTTGACATCATTGACTCTCCTGACTTGAAGTTCACATTGGAGTTTGACCCAAAATCATCCTGCAATTTTGAAAGTGGTATGTATGGCTGAGAGGCTAAGTACACTTGATCTTAGCCGTGGCTACTTATCAAGGGGGCTCAAGGTTCAACACCTGACTCGAGCAGAGTTGTGATTACAGAGTGCCTAAAGGCAGCATGGAAAAAACTTCTCCCAGATACCCCCTCCCCACACTAGTCAACAACTGAGATTGGACCATTGCGCTCTGAGCATGCTGTAAGCATAAAAATAGCACTCTATTAAAAAAAAGCTATTGGTACTCTATTCAAAACAAATCCTAGTCTCATTCAGGAGACTTTCCTTCCATTGAGCAGCCAAATTCTAACCTCTGACCTATATTGTGATGTGTAAAGGCTATGTTATAATTACTTTAAAATTTTATTTTATTTGTTGTTTTATATTAGTGATCTGGGTTCAAATTGTTATTTTCTTTTGGAGAATATTAAGGTCTGAAATGAGTATTATATGTTTGCTATTACCATTTTTTTTTTGTTAGCCAATTTAAGTTTGATTATCAGTTCAGTTTAATTGGACTATTTCATTGTTAAAATACAAAGTCAAGGTCATTCCAGTGTTTATTGATGCTTGATTCACTCTTACAATTGAAATTGGGAATATCAAATTTTTTCTTATCAATTTAAAAAAAAAAAATCATTGTTAATATGGAAAAATCAAGCTATTGACTGCCATGATGCAGTATCTTATTCATAATTATAATGGGTTTTTTGTGTGAATCATAACTAAATTTCACTATGATTAATTTTTTGGCAAAAATTATCTTGTGTAATTTATGTGACGAGGTATTTCTGCCTTTTAATGTTTGCAAAGTAATAAATTACATTACCTAGAGTAATTTGATCAATATGATTTAATGTTTGCATAGTAATAGATTACTTTACTCAGAGTAACTTGATTCAATATAATTTAATATTTGCAGAGTAATAGATTACTTTACTCAGAGTAACTTGATTCAATATAATTTAATATTTGCAGAGTAATAGATTACTTTACTCAGAGTAACTTGATTCAATATGATTTAATGTTTGCAGAGTAATAGATTACTTTACTCAGAGTAACTTGATTCAATATGATTTAATGTTTGCAGAGTAATAGATTACTTTACTCAGAGTAACTTGATTCAATATGATTTAATGTTTGCAGAGTAATAGATTACTTTACTCAGAGTAACTTGATTCAATATGATTTAATGTTTGCAGAGTAATAGATTACTTTACTCAGAGTAACTTGATTCAATATGATTTAATGTTTGCAGAGTAATAGATTACTTTACTCAGAGTAACTTGATTCAATATGATTTAATGTTTGCAGAGTAATAGATTACTTTACTCAGAGTAACTTGATTCAATATGATTTAATGTTTGCAGAGTAATAGATTACTTTACTAAGAGTAACTTGATTCAATATGATTTAATGTTTGCAGAGTAATAGATTACTTTACTCAGAGTAACTTGATTCAATATGATTTAATGTTTGCAGAGTAATAGATTACTTTACTCAGAGTAACTTGTTTCAATATGATTTAATGTTTGCAGAGTAATAGATTACTTTACTCAGAGTAACTTGATCAATTGTATGAACTCAAACTATGGTATGATGTGTACAGGCTGGGTCCAGAGAGCTGCCATGTGGCATTACTATGGCAAAAGGTAAGAAGCCAATGTATTCTTGTATGTTCATTTTGTTCTGTTTTCACAGAGAAGAAATAAATTACTGTAGACAATTAAACATAATTAATTAACAGAGACTTTGTGCTGATAAAAGTAGACATTGAAAACTATGATTTTATTACGTCACATCCTTTCAAGTACTTTTCACAAAAACATTCACAACAAATAATGATGTAATATAAACATATTAGCACACATTCTTAAGATGTAATTTAATTGTACAACTTAACCTTCTTTAATGTTTTTAAAGGCTGCATTTGTAAAAAAAAAAAAAAAAAAGTATTGCAATTCTTTTCATTATACCCATTTGTAATCTCAGTTAATACAAGATGAATTGTTTCATTTATAGATTATTTAATATTTTTAATTTAAGCATTGTGGTGACAATAGTGATCTATCGTCTTAGACAGCTCTTGTAAAAAAGAAAAGAAAATTTAAGAAGCCAAATTTTGTATTGGCTCTGCTGTTTGTATACTAGGCCATTATTGTATATACTGTCACTACCAATTTGGATTCCCATTTCTCTACCAAATTCATTTGTAACTCTTTATTGCCTAGACATCTATCTTCTCTGTCACATATTTGGGGGATGATTTGTTAGCTTAAGTTCAAATTTCTTCACCAAAGTCAATTATATTTTAACCCATCGGTGCCTAATTATATTTTATCCCATCATAGCCTAATTATATTTTCACCCATCATGGCCTAGATATTTATGTTCTCTTACAGAAAATTTGGGGGGGGGGGGGAGATTGTCCTAATAGTTTGACAATGATTGATTAGCTTGAATTCCATTACTAAAGCAGGTCTGTTTCTTTCTGTTCTATGTATTAGAGAGTTATGCTCCTTGGACAACCAGATAGTTCTAAACCTGAATACAAGTCTAAATGGAGTCTACTACAATGGTCAGGCAGTTTGTATTGCACTGTGCAACCTGGCCCAACATCACGCTGACGTGGTAAGGCATTTACATTTTATTGGGTTGCGTGGTCGGTTGAGATTATGTTCAGCTTCACTATTGGTAGAAACTCAGTTGTTGCCTTTTGGCTTGGCTACCTAGAAGGGGGCTCGAGGTTTGACACCCGACTCGGGTAGAGTTGTGTTTACTGAGCGCCTAAAGGCAGCACGGAAAACCAACACCTAGATACCCCCTCCCCCCACTGGTCCACAAATGAGATTGGACCAAAGGGCTCTGAGCATGCTATAAGCATGAAAGTAGCGCTATATAAAAGTTATAAATATATAAGAGTTGTGTTGTTTTAAACATGTTCTGTTATTGACATCATCTCTCCCAGTGGTGCTACAGCCCACAGAGGGCCCTGGCCTGCTTCAACATATCCTTCCATTTAGATCTCTCTGGACTTCATTCTCCCTAATAACCCATGGTAACTGTTGTCTTTGGCTAGAGTCTATTTTTTTTAATTTATAAACAATCTGTGCCAGTTCAAGTGCAGTTTACTGAATACAATAGAGTCTGTAGTGAATTAATTAAATCTGATGGTGAGCTATCAACACAAAGCGTATTGGCTACAAGATTTGTCAGTCTGAAGTGTTACATTATAGTTTTTAAAAAAATACTTTCAGAATCTCTTTTAAGTATTAAATTACAGTCACCTTTAACTGTTCTCCATATTTTAATAAATGTTTATCAAATGTGCTGCATGTTACAATACACTTTTATCAACACTTTAAAAGAAAAATTCAAAACCTTCCTTTAAGAAGACAAGGTTTGCAAACAAAGAAAAGTAATTCTCTTGATGTTAAATCCATGTACTGGTATTGCATTTGACCTCCCCAATAATTCCCTGGCCACAGAAACAGATGACCTTTACTTCACCTGCCCTATAATAATAATAAAAATAATATCTTTTATTGTCCATATGGAAATTTGTCTTACAATTTGTGCATTACACCAAACAAAAAAACATAATTTATAACTATAACAAACCAAAATGTACATTCCCGCCAGACACGCTCATAATTTACATGCGAAAAGTTTATATCAGATCCCAAGGTCTGTAAGGGGAACTTACACACTAAAGCTTGATGGACTCAATTTGCATCCTTAAATCCAGAGTAAACAAAATAAAATCTTAGCCATGACAACTTTCATTTTGGCTGTCAGGCAGTTTACCACTTCAGCCACCAAAGTTTTATACTCTTAGAAAACATTGTGCTAATAACACAATCTTCTCATAGTCTAGGCACTACCTTTTGAAACATCACTGGTTTACAATGTTTCCAGTTGCGAACTTTAATTGAACAATTGAAATATCTCCTTTAAAAGGGTGAGTATGCAGCCGCCTTTGAGATACTTGGCCAGGCCAGGCTCAGGTTTCCCTGTCACACGTCACACTCTGAGATATGGCAGTCTTGTCAGCAGAGGATCACTTTTACTCGCTCACTCAACAATAGAAAGTTCAATGAAGCAGAACAGAGCCTGATAGACCTTGAGGCACTGGATGAACCAGAGGCTAAGATACGGTAACAAAAAGTTTTTACTACCTTATATTGATGGTCATTAAGGTGGTCACATGACATCGGCCAGTTGCTATCGAAATGAATACGCTTTACATAACCTCCCCAAAGACTTTAATTTACTTAGAAATGTTCCAAAGTGTTAAACAACTCATGTTGTATCTGAAGTTAGAGAATTTTCCATAAATAACCCTAGCAGTCTTCTTTTGAGACTTTCTTAATAATTCTATGTGTGAAATCTGAACCACAAATTTGTGTGGATAACCACATATTAAGCTTACATGGTTGTCTCCTAACCCAACCTGTGAAAGTCGTCCCAGATTCTCAAAATATGAGACTGAAGATAAAACAAGGGCAGAAGGAAGCAATAATAATTTGCTTTCTCTGCTGTGACAGCAAATAATGAAATGCTTAGTTTTGCTCAGCATCCTCCTTTATGTGAGTCAAAAGTCCAGTAGCTGGTCATTCTAAGCCTTTTGAAAGGACGATTTTGAAACTTCCTGACCTCATAGAATTAAATACTATTTCATTTCATTAAGCGCTAATCGTAATAGAATTAGGAATTTTTCTCTTAAATCAAAAATGTATTTTTTCTGATAAATGCCATACCAACATCTTTTCTTTATCTCTGTTTTATACATTTTACCCCTGCTTAATGAAAAAAAAAGTGAAGATTTAAAAAAATTATTTCCTCGACAGGAAACCCTTGTTATTCAAAGAGATAGGTCATGTGACTGAAGCCTTCTCCTGCCTCAACCTGTTGTTGTCTGAATGTGATAAGGAGAAGTCTGGATATTATGCTGACTACAGATGCAGGTATTTATACTTGATTACTTTGTGTGTTTTTTTTTTTTTCTTTACGTTGCATATTATGACTTTGTACAATTGTATTTCTCTATGTTTCTTACAAAGTTCACTTTTTTCATTTTGTCACAACATGAAGTAAGGGTTTGTCACAACATGAAGTAAAGGTTTGTCACAACATGAAATAAGGGTTTGTCACAACATGAAGTTAGGGTTTGTCACAACATGAAATAAAGGTTTGTCACAACATGAAATAAGGGTTTGTTGACTAAAAAAAAAAATAAAAAAAATTTCAGAAATTTTTCTAAGACCTAACGGTAGATCAGTTTTAATGATTTCAATAGACAACAAGAAACTATTGTGTTGTATGGTTAGCAGTGAAAATTGTTTCCTGTGGTTCAGAAAAAAAATCCTGAAAATTCATAATATCTTTAAACCAATAATTTCTTCTTAGTGATGGGATACGGTACGACATCTGCATTGTTTTGCTCTGTAATATTTCTATTATTTTAATGTATTGTATTTCAGAGTGCTTTTAGAGTTAGCTGCCCTGTATATAGCCACTGGAAACTGTAGTGCTGCAGTCATTCACATAACAGATTGTATAGCACATGCTAAAAAACATTATCTGGAGCTATATGAAGGTCTGGGAACTGCGTACCTAGCCTTTGTTCAGGTATGTCCATAGTACCTTTCTGTAAGTAGGCTAACATTAACTGCATAACATTGTTCAGGGAGTCTGATATAAACTGCATACCTTTGTTCAGGTAAGCTCAAATAGTATGCTAACATTAACTGCATACCTATGTTTAGATATCACTGTTCTTTCTAAATATTGTTTTCATTTTGTCTTTGACCAGTTGAGTATGAACTTACCAAATCAAGGTCTGCAACTAATAGAGTCACAGCTGACGAGGCTACTAACAAATGCCTCTGCACTCGACAAAGGGAAAGTTTTATATATTTATGCAAAGTGTAAAGTAGCAGCCAGCAAGTTGACGGGCAAGGAAAGCGCCAGAAAGTCAGGTAACTGTTGTCATGCTAATTGATTTGTTTTCAAGTCCATTTTTTTAAACTGACATCCAGACAATAGTTACCCTCAAAATATTTATTCTTAAATCTATGTAGCAATATTTCATATTGAATGTTAATGCATCCTAACACTAAATCTCAAGACTGTATTTTAGCCAAAACAAAAGATGTATTAGATTTGCACAGTAGCAAGGAAGTTTGAATTTTGAAAAGTTAATATCTTATCTTGATAATTCAAGTAAAAAACTAGGTACTTTCCTTCAATTAATAGAGCTGTGGCAACCTTTTTTTCCTATATTATTCATGTTGTTATTGAAAAATATAATTTTTGAAAATATGCCAGCCTCACAACTGTGCAAAAGATACATGACTGTCAAATTTTAGGGTTAGGGTAAACAAACACAATATTGGTCATTGAAATGTCCATAATTATTACAGATTTATTTCTTGTTTCTCAGAAACAAATAGATTTGGTTAACATCAGCTGTGAATGCGCCTATAGTCCCACACTTTCTGTAGTGGAGATATAACTCAATATTGTATTCATCAAAACTATCAATTTTATTGGCATTCTTTTCTTAATAGCTAGACCTGTTAAGTTTTAGTTTTATATTTCTCTGACAAATCCTTCTGTTTTGACAGTTTTTAACCAAATTAAGGTTGCAGTTTGCATTGCTAAATATCATGATTCTTGTCATTTAAAGCAATGTTGATTTATTATTTTCCAGTGAAATGGATTCAGGATCATATTTTCCTGAAAAAAAAAGAAACTAATTCATTGTTAGAAGATGACAGTTGGCTTGTTATTTGTAAAACTTGTGACAATTTGTAGACCACAACTTCAATGCTTTGTTAGTAGTTACCGCCTTATTGGCATTGTCTTCAATTCCAAAAATTAAGGATGAGTGCAGTATTTCACCTGACCACACAAACCCAGTTGCAACCTGTATATTTTGCAACATCTAATGAAGGCAAAATCAACAAGGGAGGGGGAAGTCTTTTCATTGTCTTTGCCTGTTTTTAGCAAGAGTCCTGCTTTCAAACTCAGCTCAATCAAACAAGTGATGCAGTGATGAACTTTCAATAAAACATAAAACACTTGTACTATTAGTAATAACTCGACTGATATATAGTAATTCATTGAATAAATAAAGCACTGCAAAGATAAAGATGATTAATAAATATCTATCAAAGAATACTCAACACTGAATACTCTCAGGAACAAGGAAATCCTATGCCGAACTGGGAGTCGAACACTTAGTGAGGTTGTGACTGAGCGTCGCATGAGGTTTACAGGACATGTTCTACGTCAAAATGAATTACGCACACCAAGAGTTGCGATAACATGGAAGCCAAAACGAGGAAAGCGCAAACAGGGACGTCCTCGTATTACTTGGCGACACACCTTCATGGAGGACCTCAGAACAGTGGACACCAGGTGGGAGGAGGTTTCTGACATTGCCAGTGACAGATCTTAATGGAGACAGCTTGCCGCCCAATGCGCCGAACGGCGCGGGAGGACCTAAGTCTAAGTAAGAATAATCTCAGAAAAATCACTCCAATAGCTAGCTCTACATTCATTCCTTATATACTAAGGATGCCAAGACTTTAGTGGATTGCTTACATCATTGTCAGTCTTCTCTTTAAGTTTCTCAAACTTCTGTCTTAACTTTAGAGCTCTTTCTAAATATTTTTGAATTATGTTTCTTTACTGCAGTATTTCTCCAAAGGTTTTCAAGGTTTTCGAGATGATCCAGTCTAGCAGTAAACAACTTTTTTCCCTTTTTACATACACACACACACAAAGTGATCCAATTACCTGGTCAACCCTCTTCTGTTCTCCTGCTTGCTCTCTGAGGAAAGACTGGTGTGGTCGAGAAGCTAAGTACACTTGAACTTGGCTTAGCTTGGCTACCTATGAAGGGGGCTCGAGGTTCGACACTCAACTCGAGCAGAGTTGTGTTTACTGAGCGCTTAAAGGCAGCACGGAAACCTACTCCCAGATACACCCCCCCCCCCCCACACACCCAACTGGTCCACAAATGAGATTGGACCATAGTGCTCTGAGCATACTTACTACAAGCATGAAAGTAGCGCTATGTAAAAGCCATAATTTATTTATTTATTTCTCTTCTGGTTTACACACTGAAATGTGACATAAATAAATCAAACAAGATTTGTGAAACCAATTTACAGTTATGAATTTAACAAATTTGACAAACCAACTGAACTGAACTTATCAGACACTAGTTGCGGACCATTTTTGCAAGCCTAGTCTCTACTGGTTAATTCTCAGTGAGAGACTTCTGACCACCATATTAGTCATTTTATAGAAGACATGTGATGTCATAAGTTGTTGTTTTTTTTTCATTAATTTTTTACTTCTGTGAATGTACTAGTGCATGACATCATTATGTTTTTTTGTGGTAAACAAAGTTCAAGGTTAGGTCATCTTCTTATTTCCTACCCTTGAGGGTGACATTAATCTATGTTTTAATAATGATTCCCTTTTTTTTTTAGAAGGTTAAATTAGATGGAAAAAAATTCTTTTTTTTTTTGTTTGTTTGACAGTTTGATATAGTTTTGTCCTTAATTTTGCATTAGCTGGCAACATCTGAAAAATCTTTATTTCATGTTTTTTGTTAGTTTGTTTCTGTTTATTTTCCCACTCTGTTTAATGTTCAAAAGCATTATCTCCCTTCAACTGAATGGCTATTTGTTTCAGATCTCCTTGTTGCCTTGCATCTAATGAATAACATCAGCTCACTGTTCCAACAAGTTGAAGCTTATATGTTGGAAAAGGATGCTTGGTACTTCCAGGCAATGCTCTATAACTCCCTCTGTGACACAGAGAACAGAAACAAGTGTGCATACCAGTTTAAACTGCTGGATAAATTGTATCCAACTCTCAATACTGTGGGGCTGACTCTTCTGTGACATACACACAATGAATGCCGAGCTTTACATTGAATAAGGTCAAAGGTTACACTAATATCAAATTTTCAAAAGTCTTTAAGCTTCTAACCAGCAATCAGACATGGCGGATGAGGAGAAATGATGAATTCAAAAATCTTTTCACTTTATGTATTTCTACAATGTAAGCTGGAAGAAAAAAAAAGACTTTTTTAAATGTAACTGGCTCTAACGTTTGGGTGAAAACTGTCACCTTAGATGTTTGATTTTGAAAGCCAGTAAAATTAAAAAATTTGGATCCTATTAACTAAGTTTGCCAGATCTCTTTCTTTTCTGGTTTCTTCGTTCCAATAATCAGGCTGACATGATCCATATAGTGCTGATTATTCAATGGTCTTTTCTTAAGAACCTTCATTGTAGCCAGAATTAACAACAGTGACTGTGAAGTCTGGACAGATGATCCCATTGCCAGATTGGCTACAATCAGAAAGGACGTGTCTGATTGGAAGTCGTGCAGACTTACGCGTATAAGTTTGAGAAGTCACAAGAATGGTCTGGGTTGTTGTATCAGACATGTCAGAACCCAATCAACTTTGATACCTGTCAGAACCAAATCATTTTTGATACTGATACTCATCATTTTAAAAGTTCACTAATTTCATGTGTGAAGCAGTTTTCTTTTCAACTGGTTATAAATTGACATTAATATAAATTATCATTTAATTCACTGAACATGATTGGAATGTAAACAAAAATGATAATTTGAAATCAAAGAAAGTGTTTGTTTTTTTATTTGTAGGTCTGCTACATTTAATAGTAATATGAATGTTGTTATTTCTTCTCTTATTAATAATTCATCTGTTCAAATAAAGAAATACAACATGCACTGCTTTGAGGATTTATCAGCACTGCAATTTTTTCACTAGAGTCAAACTACCTAAGAATTTTTTTTTTGTGTGTGTGTTCCATCAGAAAAGAAGATTATTACGACCTAGCCATCCTAGCCCAAACTTCCGGCAGTAAATAGAAGTGGACAGGGTTTGATCTCTGACCATCCTGTTGACAGTCCAAAGCATATACCACATGACCAGGCAGCCATCCATTGCAAAGGAATTAAAGAACTAAGCGATTTATGAATAAACCGTCATCTGATATTTAAACAGTGTGTTTATATTGGAGACACTAAAACAAAAACTGATCATTAATATGAATCCAACAATAAAACATTTCTGAAATAGTTACTTAACTTTGTGTTTTGAAATTCATGTCTCTGGTTCATCCCTAAAATATAAGGAAGAACTCGATTGTTTAATGTATGCTTAATAAATATTTAATGATTTCTCCATTAAACAGTTATTGCTATCTTTTCTATTTATAAAGATCAAACAAAGCATTAGGGCAGCGGTTCTCAATCTTTTTAGCTCGGCGACCCCTTTGTACAATTCCTCACTTATTCGCGACCCCCATCAGTCAAATAATTTTGTTTAAAAGTATGATGTTAGAAAATTTTAATTGGAGGCCTAATCATCCAATTATGAATAAATGAAATCATTTATTTACCATGTGTGTTTATTTAGGCCGACATTTGTATTTCCTATTGACATGCCACACATGTGACAATTTTCTGTATTTAAACTTGATAACTAACAGGCTGTTTCGAGAAATAAACATATTATTGCAATTGGAAGAAGGACATTTTGTCTACATACATGCACAAATGTTCTTTCACAGAAATGATAAATTATCATTTTATCTATTTGACAGTCATTTCCCTCAGAGTGCAGATACGGTTGGAAGCATTGTAAATATTATTTTCGTTACAAATGACATACTGTTGTTTTTTTTCTGCTTAAACTAATTGGGCAGGCTGAGGAAACAGTGGTGCATGTCTTACAAGAGTGTCCAAGAGCTTCAGGGAGACAACTGAAGGGCCGGTGAACTCCATGGGAGTTTTGAGGCACTACGTTTAACAAAAGTTTCTTATTTTTAAAGGTTGCATTTTGGAAAAGTGCATTTTTCCGACTTGGGTGTCACCTCCTGGTGGGTGTCACCCGGTGCGGCCCGCACCCCCCTAGTGACGCCACTGCCCTGTATTTTTTTCAAAGGCAAATACAATTGATAAACTATAAACCACCGAATAAAACTTTGTTGCCTTTCCAACTTGAGTGATTTGCTTATAGTTAGGCCTAGCATATTTCCTAGCCCAAACCTTCCGTAGGACAACCTGAGATGGCAGCGGACAGAGTATGAACCCAGGACCATCGATACAACAGGCCAGTGTAAATACCGCACGGCCAAGCAGCTATGATCTAATTGTGCTGCTAAGTCGTTGGTTTTCCTGGCTGATACAGGCAACCCATTCCATGTTTTAATGGAAGAAGGAGCACTTGTAGGCTACGAATAAATGTAGCTTAGGAAATGTGCTTTTATATTTTTTCATTTTCTTGTTTGTTTGTTTTCTTATCTTATCTTATATGATAGGTACAGACGTTAAATTTGCATAACAATGCACAACTGTAATGACGTATATACATATGTGTAAAAAAAAAAATAAAAAAAAACATTGCTCGGTGACATGAGTCCTCCACTCGTCCTATGATTGACAAGATTAGGCCCATGTCTGCGTTGGTTGTGGCAAAATATGTAGGTCGATGATGGGACGGCGTATTCACCGTGAAGTACTGTAACTGTAGGTATAGTCCCCTACTCCTCATAGACCTCTAAATCTTCGGACTTGAATCAAAGCCTTATTATTATAATATTTATAAAATTATTAGATCTATAGGCTAGATCTAGGTGAGAATGTGGATATGTTTTTTTTTTTCTTTGCTTTTTTGCTTAGATCTAAAATATCAGATTGTTTCGCTGAAGTGACCGTTTGTTCCAAAATTTAATCTCGTCAGCTCTTTTATCGTTTGCTACCTTTTTGTCTCCTCTTGGTCTAAAATGGCAACTGTTAAGGACGCTAATCCTAAGGTGAGCATTACATTTAAGTAATGTAGAATCTACAATCTAGATCTAGAGATCGTTTTATTAGTCTGCTTCGCTCGATAATTTCTTTGTAAAGTAAGGCGAGCATCAGATCTATAAGTCACAAGCATGCCACAAATCGGCATCCATGACGACATGATCATCAGAACTGAGTCTGAGAAGTTCAGAAGTGGCAGAGAGAGGCCAGAAGCAGGATGATCAATCAACGTGAATGCAATCATGATCGGATGCGATGCTTAGGTCTGGCTAAACTGGCTTACTTGCCACTTACTAGATTCTATAGTTTATATTATTACTCACAGCCCAGGCTTTCCCCCAGCAATGGAGAGGTCACTCCATCTCTGTATATATAAAGTCTAAGACTAAAGACGTAAAGTGTATACAAGAAGTTGCAGTTTAGGGAATAGATCGTCTCTGGATGCCACAGATTATAACTCACTTTCACTTCACATAACTTAGAAGTCTTAGATCTAGATTCTAGATCTTGTCAAGTAGACTAACTGAGGTGTCTGGGCTGACTGAGGCTACCGGCTACACAGTTACGTAACTGTTGAAAGTGTTGATAAATAATAACTTGATTATAAGTAATATAAGTTGATTAGATTCTAATTTAGATCTATGAATACTATGATAGATCATCTAGCTCTATGTAAGTCTAGTATTGAAATGTCAAAACAACAAAAATGTAGAATCGCCAATTTGGACATACACATTTAATTCATGTATCATGCAATGTCATCTTGGGCAGAACTGCCTGTTCACAACAAAGTACACATAAAATAACTAACAACGACAAAGCAAAGGAAAATAATTCAAATATAACAAGTATTAACATCCTTCCATTCTATCAACGAAACATGTTTACCACAACATTCTACTTCATGAGTTTAAAAAAAGATGATTTTGTATGTCTCTAAAATACTCTAATAGATCTACTTCTAGTAGTAGAATCTAGAACTAGAATAAAGTTTTAGTAAGTCGATGATTCTGAGTGACACTGACAGTCACGGTCTAGATTATATAGATCTACCTCTAAGACTACAGTGAAGACCTAGAATCTAGAGTACAGCCTCTCTCTCTAGATTTCCCTAGACTGGTCTACTGAACTACACACATTTTGGCCCTATTATTAGAAGGATGGATGACCCATTTTTAAATAGGAGACTCTTTACTGAACACAAGACTGTCACATGTATGACTTTTTAAAAAACTAATTTTGACAGTTATAAATCTAGAATTTATCTAAAGATGCATTGTATATTATAAATACTTTCAAACTTTTTCCCATTTTTTATAGCCCTTAAAAAGATAAGTAGGACTACCCATTTCCAAAAAAAAAACAAAAACGTATTATATAAAAAAGCCGCTCAAAACACAAACACACGCTTTCGATAATACGCCATTATATTCCTTGTAACAATACTTTGTATTTTTAATTCTAAATTTAGAATACCTGTCCTGTAGATCTTGATGTAGTCATTATAAAATAATGATTTACTTCATCTAATGCTACAGATAATACATTTCATATTGTATTTATTTTTTTCACCACACACTTGCACGGTTTTATGAAAGCATATTGGGTCAAAACAGCAAGGGGGGGAAAAAAGGGAAAATTAAGCGATGCCCATTTAAACTAGTTAGATAGATGACGTTTAATAAAAAATGTATCTAGATAAAAACATACTAATGGTCCTAAATATGCTCTAAGATTCGGGGTGTCAATTAGACTAATTTTGTCCTCATTTTATAAAGGCTTGAGGTATTAACTTATATAAAAAGTCATACCAACTTGACAATTAAACCACATTAGCTTACATTGTTATTTTTAAAGTACCTCAAATATATTGTAAAGTGGTAATTTAACCTAGTTTTACATGTGTTTCTAGATTTCAAGTTAATAAGAATGACTTACATCTTATAGTTTTTATTAATTTTCAGACATAATGCTTTATTAAATATTTTGATCTACCAAGCATACGAGTTTATATGTGATATAAATATTATTTTAGGTCAAAATTACAGTAACATGAGTTTTTAAGATTTGATAAATTAAGACCCAAAGCTGCCAATCTATTACATCATTTTTAGGCTTGGTACAATTGTAAACTGATTATGATACATTTTTTACAGTTGTAAGAAGAAATTACCACTATTAGTTTTTTTCTTTTTCTATTTAAAAAGAGTCCCTTTTGAAGTAATATACTGTAAATTTTAAACGTAAAAGTATAAAAAAAACAACATAGAAAACCAAAAAATATTTTCAGAATAGTGTATAATTCTACCATGTAGAAATATGCAGCTGGGCTGCCATAATTTGTTTCTATGACTTTGTTTCACTAAGAATGTTTACAGTGTTTACAACACTGGTGTTCTTGATCTTGCATAATTAAATGATTCGTTTTTTCCTACAGCATTAACGCCTACTTTGTATCCAGTAATATAAGTTTGTCTGTTTAAGTGCTAAACAGCAAGACTTTTCCCTAGACGTCAGAGATCTCGATCTCTGATACAAATCTTGGAATCTGGCGACCTGTGCTGCCTAAATCTTTCTTGGGATTTTGGTAGTGCAGTTTCAAGTCCGACTATATTAAGGTAAAGTTGTTGATTTCAACATGTGACAAACATTGTTCAGTATCGTTAGGGCATAGTTTACTATTAATAGGACCATTTTTATACTTTATTAAAGAACTTTTGAAAAGTCTTTTTTTTTTTGCAATCCCTAAACTAACATATAATATAAAGTTTTAAAAATAAAACCATTTTTCTCCTTTTTATCAACCAAATTGTTAATAAATTATTTGTGAGTTTTTTTTTGTTGTTGTCCTTGAGTAATTATTTTTGTCCCCATGTAATCTCTTCATTGCAGAATAGTCTTTCTCCTATGAAAATTCAAATTAATGAATGAAAATCCTAGTCCCCAAACGTTAGATAAGTAAAATATATTTCCTGGATAAATTGTCAATGAATCCTGGTCCCTATGAATAAATATAAAGCACTTCTATTCATGTTCTTTCCAAAACAAAATAATTAGTGAACACAGACATTTAACTCCATTAAACAGTTTAATCTGTGTTAAATATAGATTTGATTTTTTTTTTTTTAAAGTTATTCATAGCACAACCATTGATTTCTGCTTTTCTTGTATTGTTTTAGTAAATATACACATTTTTATTCTCTAAAAAAAATTACCCATTATCTAACTCGTATAGTCAGCAAACACATTCCTGTCCCACCATGCATTTCTAAATGCATAATTATTATAAATATCCATTGTCTAAACTATTTCTCTCCCTCCCAATCAGTTTCACATGGCTGTGAAGTATTTGAATATTTTTCTACAACAAACAAAAAAAAAGAGATTCTTCTTTACAAACTTTTTCCTTTGTATGTAATTTAAATTTTCACTAATGAACAGCAACAATAAAAGATGTTAAAATAGTTTTATGATCAGTATAATGCTAAAACCTGTTATATCATTTCATTTCTTTCTGCATATCTGTACACATTAGTCAGTACTTATTCATGGTAATTTTACAATGTTTGTCATATGACCATATTCAAACAATGAACAAACAGAATGTTATATTGGATAGTCAATATGCTATGTTATGATAAAGCTCAGAGCACTTTGAGTTGCTATTAGCATGCTTATATATTTAAACACTACACTAAAGGACCATGTTAAGTCTACACTACTGTGCTATTGACTATCACTTGTTACCATACAATGTGTTAGTTACTTACTCTTGAACAAATCTTTATAATATAACTTACTCTTGAAAATATCTCGATAATATATTGTGAAAACAAACAAACATAGTATTACCCAACTAGACTTATAATATTTTGTGTGACATTGAGGATTTGAATCTCAACAATAATTACTAATGAAAATAATTAAAATATCTATTCAAAGTGTTTGTCAGAAGCAATAGTAATGAGGAGCAATTGTTTTTCCTTGTGTATATTATAGGCTATACATAAGAGTTTGAACAATGTTAGAAGAAAAACAACAACATATAAATGTGTACTATAGTACTTTGTTTTGACAAACAAAAGTTTGATGTGACTGGAAACATATTCTTACACTTTATTTTTTGTTAACTTTGTCATCAGGATCAGGCACCTAGTTTAATACTTTTCAAGTATGGAAAAAGCTACTTAAAATCTCTTGCACAATTTTTTTTTGTTGAAAGATTAGAAATAGACAATTTTCATGAAATTATCTATTACATCATCAAATTGATCATTTACATCTTTACATTGATCATTTACATATTTACATTGATCTTTTACACCTTTACATTGATCTATTACATCTTTACATTTAAAATGTTCAATGATTTGTTTGACTCAAATTAAATAAAAACACAAACATACAACACTGTCTATGATGTGACTTGGTTATATCTTAAAGTTTTAGAGAGATAGAGAATATATGGATAACCTACTACTGTTATAATGCTTACATTTTGACAGCATTATGTTTTTTTTTTAAAAAAACAATATAATTTGATTATTAATCCAGTGTTGCAAAATGTATATTATATATTTGTAATTGGTTTAAAAGCTTATTTCTATACATGAACTAAAATTGCATTAATGTTTAAAGTACAAATATTTTAAAAAACATTTTAGACATTGTGAATTTCATTGCTTCAAATGCGGATCAGTTTTTCTGAACAAGAAGGGTGAGATATATGTGAATATATATATATGTAAATGAGATATATAGAGGTGTGAAATATTTGTCCAGTGCAGATAATCAAATACATAATTAATAAGTCATATGCAACCATTGGTATGCACCAAAGAGGCCTGCCAAAAGATCAAGGCTTGTTCATAGACAAATTTTAAAATTAAATTTGAACAAACCGATGTAAGATTTTGAACAAAAGATAAAGTAGAAAGGTGAATTTTAATTTTGAACAAACCGATGTAAGATTTTAAACAAAAGATAAAGTAGAAAGGTGAATGGAAAGTTGCAGAGCTATGGCACACAACAGAACATCTTTTTAGAAAGAAACTCAACTTGACCATTTCAAAAGTATAGAGGTACAAGATTTGCAGGCCATAGATGTATTTCACCAGAACTGAAAGTAGACCTTCAATAAATGCAAGCTTTAAAAAACTGTTAATTGATCACCATGGGTGTAAATGTTCCACTTTATGTGTTCATTAAAAGAGATTAATTCAATGATATTTCACTTAACATTAACTAGCTTAAAAAAAATATGAATAAACACAATATTAAAATGAAAACTTGATTGATTATTTAGTTTATTAGATTTTTAAATGTAAGAGTTTTATTGTTTTGTTTTTATATGACAAAAAGAAAAATAATATCAATATGAATAGTAAATAAACAGATTTAAATCAGTTTTATTAGAGCCTGGTGTGACCAGTATAAAAGCATTATTGCATGTCAAAGGGGATTTTTTTTGTGAGCTCTTATGAAAGTCACAGGACACATTCGAGACCCAAAGAATTGCCCTTGCTGTAAACAGGCACAGACGACAAATAGAAAACAATAAAGACCCCCACAGACAAAGGCTTTGTATGCAAAATATTGCTTGGCAATACTGCATTTATCCTTCATCTTTGAAATCAAAGACAATGCCGTTCTCTCTCTATATATATTATACTTAGATTGCTTAAAATATGTATTTATTAAAAAACAAAAATCTACTGCAAACATATTTTGAAATTGAAATCAGGACATTAACTATTTATATATTATTTATATATTATTGATTTATTGTTACATGATAAGCAAATAATTTTATAGAAAACCAATTTTGAAAAATGTCAGCAGAAACCACTGCAGGCAGGGCATATTAAAAACTTCACTGATTATTAATTTTAATAATACAAGATTCATTAGTAAAGTGTTTGTTAAATAGAAGAACTCAACGAAAAGTGTACTGTAAATTGATTTTGGTATATGTCAAAAACTTTCTCTCTCAAATGTCACAAACTCTACTTAACTTTTACTTTATTTAACTTTCTTATGCATCAATATATTTACTGTCTCTTTCTTGTCAAGCAATGCTTCTCACTCTTGTCTTGGTGTGTTTTTACATTTCTTATGTTTGAAAATTGACTATTATTTGAAACTAATTTACTATTACTTTGATTCTGTGAAAAATTTAAACTAATAACAATGTCACAACATAATGAACACAAGTGAACACCAATCTCCTATCACCTAATTAACTAATATTTAATACTACTTACTTAAGGCATCGGTTGCCAACGTGATCTCATATCTAGATCTATTGTTACATCAAAAAATTGTTTAGTAATAGCATGAAATACATAAAGTTAATATTCAAAATGCTATAAATTCAAATGTAGTAATACTTATTATTAATCAATACAATGTACTTAAAAAAAAATAATTTATAATTTTGTTAACATAATAAAAATAGTCATTATAGACATACCCAGGTAAAAATGGTCTTTATAGACATACCCGGGTAATCAACAAAACAGTATGCATGCTAATTACATCACCAATGGGCCCAGTGTGCAGGCTTCACCAAAATTCAGTACCACTGTCCGTGTCATCTGATCCCAAACGTTGTCTTTCTAACTGGCCTTTGCCACTGTCGTCATTCGACTGCTAAAATCGAATGACTGCTAAAATCGCTAAACTGGTTCAGGCTATCACTCTACCGGCTGTCACCCTAAATAAACATAAACAAAAACATCACTTACAACTGGCTAAAGCACTATTTAATTATTCATAATCAACTTCTTTCCAATGTTAAATATTTTCTGTTGCCTTAGAAAAACTTACTACCTCTCATTTACTGTCTCTGGCAAACAACACACTCCTCATGGAGCAAACATTGTGAGTCAGCCTCTGCAATTTGCTCCCAATGCCTGTATGTGTCGCTCTAGCACATGACACATTCCCCTGCTAACATTACATGACATTGTGTGCTGGTCTGCCCAAACTCTTCTCTATATAGTCTGCGAACTACAACTAGATGCCAATAAATCTTCAGTGTCTGTCATGACCCATGGGTATTGAGTTGCCTTGCAACCTATACATCCAAGTGTCACTATTTTTACTTTGTGTCTGGCCCTTTTTCAAGTCTGTCGGTGAGAAATGACAACACCTTCAAAACTATATTAGCCTCACTCACACACACACAATATTGTGATAGTTAGTCTTGTCTAAAATAACTAAGATTTCTTAGAAGTTCTTAGTTTTTGTAAAGAATTTTCAGTTGTCTTCATATCAGTACAAAGAAATAAATATAAAAAAATTGAACTAATAGTTAGGAAAAAAAATGTGTAGAACATTGATTACTGCCATTTCCTTTACACTATTTAATGTAAAAGGTCTGAGTTTTTAGTTTCTCATTCAGTTTCATCTAGAAAAAAAAAGGACTTGTAATATTTTAGAAACACTTGTTGGGATATTCCTACGAAAAATACAACATTATTTGGCTCCTCACTAAAAATGGTTTCATTGTGGCTCGTCACAAATGTGTGAGCCCACAAAACAAGGAGATGTTTTTTGTATTGTGTGTCTGGCATTAAATGACTTACTAACATTGTCTAAATTTCAAACTTTTTTTTTTATCTCTAGGTGTCTGAGTTTCAAACAGCACATATTAAAGACAGTGGTGTTTGTCTTTATAGTGCTGTTCTCTTCCCAACTTGATTAAAACAAGATTATGGATTACAGTAACTACAATTATATGGGTGGCTATGGTGCTGTAGGGGAGTACAAGGTTAGTAGCACAATTGATAAAAGCATTAATTTACAAATTTTAAAAGGAATGAGTTTCAAAAATAATCTTAGAGGATTTTTTTCTCTTTCTTTAACAATTTTTTGCAAAGCTTAATGAAGTAAAATTGTGATTCAATAGTAGCTTATAAAATGACAAAAATAGAAAAAAACTACACATATTAGATAATCTTAATTGACATATTAATTTGGTTTGTTATTGTCTACACTGAAATTTTCTAAATATACTTGTATTATTCAAATCCAAAACCTAGGTACAGAAAACCTTGGAGCCATAATAGATTATTTTATGTTTGGCAATTCAGATCCTGATTTAAGTAAAATGTATTGAGATTAATTTATGATTTCATTATTATTGTTGAAAACAAGCAGCAATATTTTGTGTATTAAACTAAATCGTCCCCCCTCCTCATTTGTATGGTAAAATGTATTATACTGTATACTCATGATAATTTGTATTTTCTTTCAGCCTGAAGCTAACTATGGAGTAACTACTGATTACAACTCAGTTGGTGAGTGTTTTTTTTTTTTTTTTTTAGAATTATATCTATTGTTGAGATAGACATGTTAACAAAAAAAACAGGAACAATCCTTGTTAGTGGCTGTAACTTGTCACCTTTAAAAATAGACACAGCAAAATTTAAAACTTTTGAATTAAGATTTGATTTTCATAAAAATTTCTTTTCTGGATCTTGAAATAAACTTTAATAATAATGGCAATTTCTTTGATTCTAAAGATTAAGATGAGTCCAGTGTTTGACATGACTACACATACCCAGTTGAGGCCTGCATGTTTTTTCTGTATTTTTTGCAGACAAAGCTATTGTCAGCTGGCGGTTAAGTTTTCTTTTTGTCTTCTGTCCTGTCTTCAATGAGGGATTTTCTTAGGGTCTCAATCCTACAGCCTGAGAGCTCTCCAACTGTCTCTTACTTAATGCATATTTAACATGTGTTGCAGTTCAATCCTATATAAAATTGATGAATTTTTTCCAAACTTTAAAAGTTTTGATTGTAGACTTAATTATTGAGTGATCTAGCATTGAAAATGGTATCTTCTTTTGTTCCCTTATGGCATACGATGATCTGAATTTCTCTCTTTATTTTAAGGTATTGAAAATTGCATGACATTATGTGTTTCTAAGAGAAATTCACAGAAAACCTTTCAATATTTGGGTTTAACATAAATTCATAATATTGTTTTAAAGATATTTGATTTTCTTCCTTGGCTGAAGTAACATGTTTATTGTGTGATCTTGATGCTTTACCTTTAAAGTAGATCATCCTATGTAGGAAATATAAACGGTTTGATTTTTTTTGTACAGGTTATAATCAGCAACAGTATGCTGGGGGCTACCAGTGGCAAAATACCGGAAACATGGGTCAAGCTGCAGCTCCCACTGGTCAGGCAGTAGAAACTACAGGCTATAATTATGGATATGGAAACTATAGTGGTGGCTATGAGGATTACAGTGCTGGATATGATTACGGATATGGAAATAATAACCAGGAACAGTGGAGTGATCCCAATGCTGTCAGTTACCCGCAGACTTATCAGAACTATCCTGTAGGAACAAATTATGTAGAGCCCCCTAAGAATGCTGCCATGCCCACTTATACTGCTGACAGTAGTGTTAGCTTTAATGGTCGTGGACGAGGAGCTACAGCTGGCAGAGGTGCTACTGTTGGACGTGGTGCTTCTGTTGGACGAGGTGCCGCTATTGGAAGAGGTGCAACAGTTAGCAGTGGAGGGTTTGCATTTGGAATGGGGGAAAGTTTTGGTGGTGATACAAGTACTAGCTCATTTGGCAGAGGTGTAAGTGGAGGAGAGAGGGGAAGGGGTGCTGCTGGATTTAGGGGATCAATGAGTGGCTCTGGTGATGCTAATAGTTTTAGGGCTAAGGGAAGTGGTGGCCGTGGGGGAGGAGCAGCTAGGGCTGGGTCAGGTGGTGTTTCTGCTAGAGGTGGTGCTGGCAGGGGTGGAGGAGCAGTGGCAAAAGGTTTTGGTGTCTCAGCTGGAAGGGGAAGAGGTGGACCAACAAAAAATGATTCAGTAGCCAGCAGACTGTTAAGTCAGATGCAGCCACTCAGCCCTTTTGCCTCTATGGCTACATATATAGAAAGATGGAAGACTTTTGCACTAAACTTTACAGACTGTGGCAATGCTGTGTCAAATATTGAATGTTCTCTTAAAGCCTCGAAGGTAAGAATTTGTCAGATATAATTGTGTGAGTTAATCCAGTTGTTATAAAAATCTTATATCTGATCTCCGTCATATATTTTAAAACAATTTTTTTTTAATACAGCACACCAAATGTTTTAAAGGAGAAATATTTTTAAAGATATTTTGAACCAAATAGTGGGCTGGAGGATTTAATAAAATTTACCACCACACTTTAAAATGATACCAGCATTCACAACTATCACTATTGAAATGAAGACCTTGTATATGCTAGCTTTTTTTTGCTTTCACATCTGTCTCAATGGAGGTGTGGGGGCTGAGCGGTAAAGCGCTTGGCTTCCAAACCAAAGTTCCGTATTGGAATCCTGGTGAAGACTGGGATTTTAAATTCCAGGATCTTGGGCGCCTCTGAATCCACCCAGCTCTAATGGGGAAAGTAAAGGCAGTTGGTCATTGTGCTGGTCACATGATACCCTCATAAAACCGTGGGCCACAGAAACAGATGGTTTATACATCATCTGCCCTGAAAGTGGAACTTTACTTTGTCTCAATAGTATGTTTGGATTTCAATACAAAGTGTGAAGGATTCATA
This sequence comes from Biomphalaria sudanica, assembly GCA_036873155.1. Classification (NCBI taxonomy): domain Eukaryota; kingdom Metazoa; phylum Mollusca; class Gastropoda; family Planorbidae; genus Biomphalaria; species Biomphalaria sudanica. The sequence goes on along the minus strand of JAZGLO010006655.1, from coordinate 848,131 downwards.
GAAGACATGTATTTTTATGCTTTAGTATTTTCTGCTGCAATTGAACATTTACTGTAGGAGATGCAGGTGGTTTCTAAGTGTCTAATTGTTTCAAATATATGGTAATAAAAAAACTGCTGTAAATGACCAGGCTAATGTATTTTGTACATGTTCACAGATCAATTATTTACAAATCAACTTTGACTGCAAGTTTCTGGCTAAATGCTCGACCTATAGTATCTTCACTGGAGTTCTGCAGCTGAACAAGCTTTCTACCAACCATCAAGTAGTAGAGACTATTTACTTAGCTCGAGGCATTGGTTTGAGTAAGAAAAGTGCTAAGATGGATTGCTATGAGAAAGCCTACAAACTTTTGACTCAGTCAAGTGTAAGTCTTGCATATATTGAACTAGTGGTAAATGTAATAATGTTTTTAAATGATGCTTTAAAAGCATATGAACACTGACAAGTTCTAGTCATTTCTAGCAGCTAGTCATACGAACATCAAATTATGTGAAGTTTTGGACTGTCCTTTTTCCTAGAATGATGTTCAATGTATAAACTCTCTATAAGAATATAATATATAGTTCGTCCATCGTGGTTCGATGATGACCACTTTGTCATCCTAAATAGGGCTGCTCAGCCACTCAGGGGGCTGCCGGACTCCACTGCTGCTCTGTGTCAGTGGTGAACGACCATATGGCCTGAGCCGCCTGTGTGCAGGGTTGCATTATGGCTTCCAGTGTGCCCACACCTACCGCTTCACTGCTTGCCTCTCGCCACAGGACTTTGGTTTGGTTGTGTTTGGGGGGGGGGGGGGGGGAGGACAAGTGACTTGCTGGAATTTGGATTAAAGTGAGGAGGATTCGCGCAACACATCGACCTCACTCTCTCGCCCTAAAGCCGGTCCTTTTCCGGAAGCAAGATTTGGTCAAGACGTCCGGGGACAAGTTTGGGTGCAGTGGATGACCAGAGACTTTCTGTGTGTCTTGTCCTGCTCTTGAGTGCTCCACATCACTGTGCTGGTACTTGCCTTTCTCTCCGATTATTCAAGTTTTGTGACGTTACGCACAGGCCGCCAAGTCCAGACTTCACATGCTAGGTTTGACATAACCTCAGTGTACTGAGTGCCATGGAAACGTCAGATACCCTCTACCTGGTTTAGCCGGCCAGTCAAAGCCGTTTCCGGGTGTGGCCGCTGCGCATGCTACAGCTTCTGGGAGCCACAGGTGAGAGTTAGGGACCAAGAGTGAGCCAGGCTACCCTCAAAAAGAAGGTACGACTGCCTGTCCACTAGAGGTGCTACCCCTCCTAGATACCCCATACACCCCAAAGAAATAAGAATATAATACATAGCTAAGACTTATATTACAAATTTTTTTATCTTTCATGTGTTTAGGCTCTACATTTTAGTTTATTTGGTTTCTACCATGATTATTGTGTTTGAGCTTTTCAACTAGTGTTTAGATTCTAAAGCTATAATATCTTTGGGCTTTATAGCTGTGTACCAGGTGTGTATTAGGTTAAGGTTCTATAGGTATTGTTTTGTTTGGTTTCTATAGCTTTTTGTTTGGGCTGTCTGGCTATTGTTTGTGTGTGTTTAGATTTCAGATATCACAAGTCAAACAGATTATGGTGAGGAAGTATTGATTCAAGAAGTACGTAACATTTACAAAGACAACCCAACATGTTTCATGGAAATGTTGAAGGTAAGACTACAAAAGTCACATTTGTATTTGACCTTAAGGCTTGGGGTTGCTAAACTGTAATCAGTTCTCTTAGATTTGGCATTTTGATTAATATTTAAGAGTTGCTGATTCAGTTGAAGGCCTTGTTATATGAACAAAGTTACGAGAAAGTGTAAAGAAAGCAATCTTATTCTTCTAGTCAGCTTTTTGCTGCTGAGTTGTAAGCTATTTTGTAGACCGTGTAGATGTGTGGGATTTATTTTGTTAAGGTGGTAATTTAAAGGTATGTCCTGTTCTTAGAAGATTGTACATTGCTCTTTGATAGTTTGTCAGCATTTTATTTCCCTTGATGCCTGTGTCCATGGATCTACTGCAATGTGATAGTGATATTTAATTTTTGCAATTAGAAAGCAATATAACAAGTAACATAATAAAAAGTTTTAAAAAAAAAAAGACAATTCTTCCATTATACAGTTATACAGTTGACCAACTGTCTTTTTTCTCTCTTAATAACTTATGAATAATGATAGCACATTCATAGGTAGTTGAAATTCTACCTGTAGTCCTTTACGGTGCGTAAAATGAATGTCTATTTATTTATTTAACTCTTTAATTATGAATACCTGCTGACGTGTGTGTTCAAGATATAGAATGTCTTGAATTCCAGACCAAATTTAATTTTCACATTATATTATATTCCGAAAAATCAAGAACCATGAAGAATTTGCAAACTGAACAGAGGATTGTAAAAACAGTATTTTGAAGTCAATGAAGTTCATTTTTAAGTACAATACTGCTCCATTCCACAATGTTTGAACCTTTCACCTTCCAATTATTGGCTTATTGCCTAACTAATGGGCCAGTTTGTCCTCAAACAAAAGAATATTTAACAAAAAACAAATTGCTAAAGATATAAGTCAAGAGTAAAAAACATTTCTAAAAATGAATCAAATTTCACTTGTAGGAATTCCATTTGGTAATAGTAATTTTTTTTTAATTATTTGTAGAAAAGCAATGCTCTGGCAGATATTGATATATCTAAATCTACTCCTGTGGCCAAGCCTAGTGTAAACAAGGGAGCTAAAACTCCAGCTGGTAAAGGTAACAATCGCAAGCGGCCCACTAACACTGCTTCTTCATCAAGTGATGCAAAGAAACCAAGGATTTCAGATCGCTTGCAGGATGTTCTGGACAACAAACATTTGTCCTTGGCACCTACCAAGAAAATTGGAGTATTGATGAGTCCAAATGACTCACTTCTGAATAAATTAACTAAATTAAAAGAGGTGAGCTAAATTACTTCTAATTATAATTACTAAATTAAAAGAAGTCAGTAGTGGGGGTCATCAGTCTGATCAATACTTACCATTATCTTTACAAAAATCATTTTATATTACCTATAAGTAGATGGTGTAATAATAAACTCAGATTTTTACAAAAAGAAAAATTAATTATTTGACATTAGTTCTAAAATGACTGCAATTTTGTCGCAGAGAAAATCATTTGATTTTAATTGATCCTTGATGTGTTCTAGTTTTTAAAAGAATATAGATCTAATTGATAATACTCAAGTTTCACTTCAAAAGTTATGACACAAAAATTACATGATCAAAAGAGTTCAATACATGTGTATGGATAATAATGAGCATTCCATTTCAGATATTTTCATTTGTAATTTTCTTTATCCAAGCTTTCTTAAATCCATTACATTTGGTTGCTGGATCTAATTGGTTTAAAGTCACATATCATGCCTTTGAAAAGTTTATTGCAATAAAAAATTTTTTTTTACATTTTTGTTAATTGTTTTTTATGGAAAAATGTTTATGGTTCAGAACTTAGTATTTTTACAATGGTGCGAAGATTCACAAAGTTAGTGGTTGATGGCCTTATTTAAATCAGTTTGACTGAAATTTTTTGTATTGGAGTTTACCTTTAGTTAGAAAATTGGTTTTATTGAAAATGTTCTCTTTTATTTTGATTTTCCTATGCAGTTGTTAAAAGAAGAAGGAATCACTAAACTACACATTGTACCCAAAATTGATCAGATTGCTCATAAAACTGCTATACACATACAGAATGTCTACAGATTTGAAGATGTGAGTGTATTGCATTTAGATTGCATAAGTTAATGAGACTTCTTTCCTATTCAAAATATTAAGTATTGCACGCATTTGCTCTGTTGTATTTAAAATTAGATAAATTATATACTGGAGTTGGCCTTAGAAGTTTTTTATCTGTAATATCGTAATAAGATAATTCATGACTGTGACTGTAGAACCCATGGAAACTTCTAGAAGCTTCTAGCCTGATGTTTTCTGTTACCTGTTCTCAACTATAAGTTGTCCCAAATCTTTTGTAACATTGTTTTCATTTGAGTATGTGACTAGTTCCTAACCTAATAGGATTAGAAACACTTGCCTTTGTATTGTGAGATTGATTTTGATGATGTCTTTATTTCTGATTGTATTTTAGGTTCCCATCTTAGGATTTGAAAACAGGATGCCTGTCTATTGTGAAATTTATTTTGATGATGTGTTCATGGCTTTAGGTGAACCAGACATGAAAAGAAACATAGCCATGTTAAATGCATACACCAACCTGGCTTCTTTGCTCTACATAAAGCCAATAGAGGATTTTGTCACCTGTCCAAAGTATGATTTAGCTCTTTCCAATCATTGGTTTCTATACTGATTATAAAGAGATATTCATTTGAAGTAAACCTTTTTAATTGAATATAATATTTTTAGTTTTGAGGCTAACATACTATTTATGTCAAGGGTTGAATCTCACCTCTGATAAGTATTGGACATCATACCCTTACTGGTGGTGTAGGAATTTACCTACCTGGGAGCAACTATTGCCAGCAACCTAAATTTAGACATTGAGATGACAAAAATATCCATGCTCTTTTGACACAGAGAAGACTAAGTTGAATTATATACCAAATGTAAGAAGTCCTAATGATACGCGGAGCGAGTCAGATCCAACTGAAGATGGAGATTAATATATAGTCTGCAAGCGAGATCTGAGGACTACAGGCATCTATAAAATTATGGGGGAGAAAATCTGACAGCATGAAAGCAGACTATGTGCTGGTACAAACCTCACCAAGAGCAAAAGAAATGAAGCAGCTATAGATAAAATAATGAAACAGAAAGCTGCTGTATCAGATAGCTCTAAAACAGGTCCATTCACATTCACAAACTGCCACTTAAGATTTTGCTTGTTTAGACAAATCGGCTTATCTGGACAGAAGAAGCCATGCATGGAAACATAGAAATGTTGTGCATTTAGTCATTAATTTAAGATTTATGCAATGTCTTTTCTTTTGAATTGGCTAAGCAAAATAGCTTGTGAACCAAGTTTTTCTTATTTAGAATAATTGAAAAGACACTCAGAGTGGTACCTACTTTTGATTGTATAAAGCTCACAGTTTGAACTGTTTTACATTCTATTTCAGAGTGTGGAGTTCCTATATGTGTCGAGAACCTGACGTCTGTAATGTAGTCACCAAATGGCAAGGGGAGGATAATAATTCCCTTCTTAGTAAGTTAATGATGTTGCCTTTTGAAAATTTAATGAATAAATTTGGGACCTTCAATCTGTATGTAAACATACAGATGAAAGTTTATATTTTTTAGAAGGATTTATTATAAATAACAAACTGCAATGTTCAATAATTACTTTTGATTTAATGACTCAATTACACATTTTAGCTGTTTGTATGCTCCTATTTGGGTACTAAGTTCCTCGCTTCATGCATATATGTTTATCATTGTAGTTCTTGGATGGAGGCATGCCTGATTGGTTATATAATTGATGTGCTATTTTACACTAATTGTATTAAATGTATTGTTAGTAGTTTACAAATATCTATGTTTCTCCCAGCCAGTAACCTGGCCAACATGAAGCAAATGATGCAGTCTATGCCAGATGTCACCATTCCTATTGAGAAGATGGTCTTGACAGAACATGAGTCAGACAAAGACATACAGAATGTATTCAAAGCTCTAGAGCTGAGTGCCACCAGAAACTTGATGCTTTTAGAATGTGAAATTGTTAGGAATCCAGACATGAAATTTACGTAAGTCTTAGACCTTAGAAGCAATTGGTTTGATTTGAAACAAAGAATTTTATTTAAATTTTTCAAAGTTTTTAAAAAATGTTAATTCCAGACTAATCAAACAGTTTTATTAAACTAGCTTTATTAGTTGGCCACCTTCAGTCGTAGAACTACTATGGTTCATCTCCAACACTTTTTCATGTGGCTGTGGAGCCCTATTTTGGAGAGAGACTCCCATCCACAAATATCGCAGATTAAGGTGACTTTCAGTTTGATGGTAGAGCTGTCCATTTTTTGATTGGCATGCTTTTCTTCCAGAGCTGAGACACTTGTTTTTTTCAGTGTCCATAGCTTTTTTTTGGTCACTATCTCTTCATCTTATGTGGTCTAGGGCTATGTCTTTTTAATGGTCAGTGTCAATGTTCACTGCTTTGAAGTCCCACTTAATTACATCCTCATAACGGAGGTGGGGCAGCCAGTTTTTCTTGAGCCAGATGCGAGTTGCCAGTAGTGAATGACTTTCGGGATGCCATTGTCCTCCACCTTGCAAACATGTCTAAACCAGTGCAGGCGTCACTGTCTGAGGACTATAAAGATGCTGGGAATACCTGTTCACGCAAGGATCTCAGTATTGCCCACTCTTTCTTTCCATTTGATTTTCAAGATCCTTCGGAGGAAAAAAATCTAAAACTATCAGAAAATTATCAATGGTAATGTAATGCTAAACTACTATGCTTTTGTTTCAGGTGTCTACTGTCTTTACAAGGGAGGCTACTAGCAAGCAGAACACACACAACTAAAAATGGGTCAAAAAGAGTTTGTTCAGAGGCAGTTATGAATGAAATGAAAAAGAAACATGATTATATTTATGTAAGTCCATTTTTTAGTTATCAGACAATGTTCATCTTTATTGGGAGTATGCAGCCTCTTGCTCAAAATATATTATAGTTTTATTTAAAAAGTGTAATAGAAAGACGGATAGAACTTTTACATCACTTCTGTGGCTTTCATTTAGAACATCTGTTTTTCAGTGAGCTCATTATGTAATCCTTCATCTGTGTATTAGTGAGTGTATTGTTTCAACATGCCATTGTAATTGTTGTAAAAGTTGAATCAAAGACTCTTGACAAAATATAGAAGCTCTCCTCCAGCCTGTCTGAACACTCAAGCAGATGTCAATTTGTGACATCCCTATTACCATGTCTTATAGCTCATGATGCTGAAGGTCAAGCACACTTAGATAAATCCCCCACATTCCTTCCATGCAGGTGATCTTGAGGAAGGGTGTGTGGATAATAACATGTTTGTTGGGATTCTCTTTCATCCAGTGCAATGGACTTAATAATTCCACTCTCTCTAGAATCATTATGACTTACCTTCTCTGTCTTCCTAACCACCACAGGTGACCACAGAGTTTATAGGACATACAATCACCAAACAAGAACTCATCCAAAAAGCTATGAAAATGAAAGCTGCTGGTGAACATCCTGCCAAGATCTTTTATAAGAAACAGGAAAACAAAGGTGAGAAATTGTGGACTTTTTGTTGTTAGTCCCTTTTGAACAAAACAAAACAAAAAAATTACTTTAATACTTACTGGGTCTAAAACATCTACCTGAATATTTGTGCTTAGTGTGACTTCAGATACACACATTTTTTACAATTGGTGAAATGAAGTTTTTTTTTTCAATGACTAAAAATAATGTAGGGAAATATCTCCCTGTAAATCAGAAAACTAAAGCAAAGGGGAGAAGTAAGGTACAGCAGAGACACTTTCCTCATGCTTATTAAAATAGGATCTTTTAAAATAAGTTGTTTTTTTTTTTTTTAATCTATTTTTTATTTTTATCATTAGAATTCTGAAATGCTAATCATTATTTAGTTGGAAAATGGATATTTTTGTGGTGTTCCTGACTGTAGTTTCAACTCTATGCCTCTCTATGTTGACATCTTTTGTGTGTTTCAGTTGAAGATAACTCTTTGGAAGCACGAGTAAAATTGGAAGAAGACAAGACCAGAAATGAACAAATGGAAAACCTGCCAGAAAATACAAATATCAAGCCTCTTTTGCCTTGGATGGCTGCTGTGATGTATGATATCATTGATGATTATTATAAAAGGGTAAGTACTGCAGTTGTTGTTTTTTTTAAACTATGTCTTAGACTGTGCTTCTATCACTTAACACCTATTCAAGTATCTGGCATGCTATGATAGATTCTTAATCACTATCACTGAGTTTGCAGCTTAATATGTTATTAAATTATCATCTATGAAAACAAGTCCTATCTCTAGATTTGTATATCTATTTTAAATTTTTGTGTCATGCCTCTTCTTCTTTCATATTTCCTTTAGATCACATTGGAAGACCTGATGGTCAATGTGTCAGAGATGACTAAATCCCAGAGAGACATGGTGACAGCTTGTGCCTCCAAGATGGGTCTGCGTGTCATCACGAAATTGAAGACTCAGCATGACAGCTCTCTACTTCGGCGTACAGTCACAGCACAAGACATGTCCAAGATGTTACAGCTTCATGGCGGCACATCTGGCAGATATAAACTGGTATATATAGTTTGCTCAACTATTCATTTCCATCCATTCCATCTTATTTTAGGGGAAACCAGGCTTGAATGTATCAGCCTATAGTTTGGGTTGCCAGGTGCTTCTTGGACGCTCCCATATTATTGGCTTCCTGGTCGCTTAAAGAATATTCAGCATAGTGGCCTCTTCTCAGCTTTCACCACTTTGCTATATGAATCTTTGGGTGTAAGAGCCTCTTGCACTGAGAACAAAGTTTTCTGTTTTATTTTGTTGGCTTTCTGTAGCAATAGAATCTCCATGGCCTCCTTTATCCTGACTTGGGACAGTAGAGTGGTCCTGGTGAGTTGTAGTTTTTTCCAAGTATTTATTTGTTGTTTATTTTATTTTTTCTTAAAAATACATACTGATATTACTCAAAAAAGATTACATTCCTAGGTCAATCTAATCATGCATGTTAACCAATGACTTAAATTCTGCCAAGTCATTGGTTTTCCTGGCTGACTCAGGCAACTCATTCCATGCTCTAATAGCAATAGGGAAGAAGGAGCATTTGTACATATTTGTCCTAGCATATGGAATGTGTTTATATGTTACTGTATTAACAGATGTGGCTTATAGTGTGTTTGTACCAAATGTGTTGTACTAATAGATAAATAAGCACATCATTTAAGATGTAATTGCAGTGGGTAACAGTATGTTTATTATTATTTACTATTTACACAATAATATTTTTAATGTTATTGAAAAATAAAAGATAGCCATTACTGTGTAGGGGGAAAAAAACTGTAGTTACTCATTCAATTCATATGAAATAAAACCAAAACTATTAATTATGAGCAGACATGTTGGTATCAAGTTTAGAAAATGAACATCTATTAAATAAATGGCCTTATAGCGTATAGATTGAAGTACAAAGCTATTTGGATAAACTCTGAGAACTGCTCTACAAGGCAGATGTGTGTTAAGAGAAAATAGGTCATTTAATATGGATCATGACATTTAAAAAAATAATATTAAATAATAATAATAAGAAGAAATAAGAAATAAAAATATATTGATTTCACTGAGTTCTTATTAGTGAAGTTTGCACCAGAGACTTGAGATTTCATTACTTTTAATTAAAAGACTAGAACATGTTGGATTCTAAAGGTTGAGTCTTATTTAGCTGGATTTATAATGAAGTACATTAAATCAAAGCTCATAATTCATTAATATTGTGTTACCATACAAAAATTTAGTGCTGAGAAAAAAGACCTATGGAGTTATTATTTAATTTACAAACTTGATAATGGGTCATGGTTTTTAGTAGATAAATGTAATAATAATTATCATTTAATAAAGCTTCAGTGAGTCTGAAAACTTTCCCTTTGCTAATTTTTAGGCGTTGTTTGTTTATCTGTAAATCAACTCATTATGGTTATTATTAGGACTAATAATGAACCAGTGAAAATGAAACATCCCTTTCTTAAAATTAGAAACTAATGATAGATGAATGCATTAAAACCATTGCTCAGTAAAGCCAGAGCTGGTCCCTAAATGGAGTTTCTTCTTGCTTTCATACCCTGATTAAAATCAATACAGCTGTCTAGTGTTAGTAGACAGTTTTGTATATTAAAAATTGCAATCATTTTAATTGAAATTGTAACATTTGTTATTTTTGTACCACCAGTTAAAATGTGTAAATCCATGCCCACCTGATGAGCTGAACAGGTTCAGACAAGAGTGTCTCACCCAACATAAGCTACTTGTGGATGCTCGAAACAATGATGACCCGGATGCTGAAGTATTAGTAACCTCTCAACCAGTAGCAGCAACACCACCATTTGTAGCAATGCCAACAAATAAAATAGAGACACCATCTGGAAGCATTCCAACCAAACCACCCAGTCTTCTCAGCCTAAATAGCACCCCTGCCAAACCTGCAATCAGACCATTAATGCCTGCCTCACATAGACCATCTAATCCTGCAAATGTCAGGCCATCTAAACCTCCTAATGTTAGACCATCTCATCCTCCTAAAGTCAGACCATCTAATCATGCCTCAGGTGGACCTTATGCTGTCAGACCATCTATTCCAGCCTCAGTTAGACTGCCCACTGTCAGACCCCTCATGGGCTCTCTTATTCCTCCACCCCCCCGAAGCTTAAGACCATCAAGACCCCCAAGGCCTCTCATGGAGCCTAGAATTCCACCCTATGGAGGCCAGAGGATGTTGCGACCACCCAGATATTCTCAGTTCTGAGTGACTTGATGTGTTCAGTTTTTATTACTTTAATTCTATTGTTGTAATTGTTGCAGACTCTTTTTAAATACACATTATTCTTCATACAGGGTTTAAAGTTAGACAATACTTGTGTCCAATAAGCTTACATGTAACAACTTGTAACACAACATTTGTGTCTAATTAGCTTACATATAACTTTGTGAACCCTGTTTACTGTAACTTCTACTTGCTCAATTGTTAACATTTTTAGTCAAAAATTGTTTTAGTTGTTGGTTATCCATAGCTTTATTATTGTGTGACTAGACATTGTCATCACTTGATTCTATTGTACTCTTTGATCTTGGAATGTAAATATTGTTAATCACAATGGAAAGAACTGTGTTTGTCATTGTGTATATAAATAGATAGGTAACTCTTATAAAAGATTTTTAGCAGTGTTGGTTCATATTTTAACTTGAATTAATAAATGAAAACTTATATCAGTTTCAGTGTTCAATAAATTGTTTCTTGTTATGGTTAGCAATGTTAAAATAATGAATATCAGAGACACAACAGTATATGCTCTATTTCTAATTTTTCAACAAGTAACTTTGCAAGACTTGAAGGCAAGTCTTGAACAATTGATACTAGCCATATATTTATTACCAGCAGCCCTTAATTTGCCTGTCACTGACATTATCACAGACAGTGTATTAGAAACAATAAAAATAAGGTTATGTCCTGTGCTTGCGTTACCTTTCGGCAGTGTCTAAAGTAAGAAGTGTACGATATTGTGGTTATTAAATGTAAGTTACAATAGATAAGTTGCAGCATTAGGGCATAAATTTATGTAAAAATGCGTTTGAAACACAAATTTGAAGATTAATTTTAACAATGAAATGAATTGACTATATTTTGTATGTTCAAGGAACATTTAGGCCAAGTTTTATCATCAGGATAAAACTATTTTGCAGGAGTTTAAAATGTTTAATTGTGCATTGTTGATAGCAGAAGTGCATCTAAGATTTTCACTTCACCAAAACAGTCAAATTTATTTCAAACATCAGTATATTTTTTAGTAAGTTACATGAGAGCTTTAGAATAGTTTCAATTATATAAAATTATCTACATTTAACATCTCTTCTGCATTTCACACTTGAAATATTTTTGTGTTTAATCACATTGTTGGTAGTGTGTTCAAATAAATGTAATTGCTTTTGATTGAATAAGCACCAATAATATTTCAACTCTACAATAACATGCTCTTTATCTCTAGATCAAATTACTCAATAGATAGGGGATAAAAATGCATCATTTTATTTTCTTAATTGATCAAAATTTGCCAAACTACAAATAAAAATGTATATACAGTATTTTATAAACTTGTGGTGCTTAATGTACATTGATTAAAATTCATTTTCTAACAGTAAGGCTTTCAATACAATCAACATGCACAGATAAAATTTCTGTCATAAAAAATATCAATATTTAATGTATGCTTTACAATTAAAAAACAACATAGGTATCATAGTTCAATATCCTCAATTACAACACAGCTTCCTTGGAAATATTTTGGCCTGAATGATACTTAGTACAATGGTACTTAGACACAAACGCTTTTTTTTTTTAAAATTAATTTAAAGATTGTAATGAGCATGATGGCTGAACCAAAGAAATAAAAAATTTTAGTTCAAAAATGTGACGCTCTTCATTGCTCTTATTTAAATATCATGGTTATTGGGTATGTATTAAAAATCAGCTACATTAATTTTAACACATGGACATGTAAATATGTATTTTACAAAGTTACTTAACATACTTAGTTCAACCACTTATTTCATAGTATAGATATTATTTATTATTGGGCATTTAAGTCTGCCATTATCAAAGCGTTAGGCCATTATGTTGTACTCAGTTTAACCAGACATCACCAAAGATATATACAGTTTAAAATGCATGTCTAAAATCATGTATCTTCAGGATCTTGAGTCGTAGTAGCCTCCAATTCTCATGGCCAACCATATGTCTTTAGGTTGAAGAGTGACACGCTTGGCATGGATGCAGCACAAATTGGCATCTTCAAACAGTCGTACCAAATAGGCCTCACATGCCTTAAGAAGAAAGATAATAGTTTATAACAACATCAGGTTAGTTTACATGTATGTGTTTTCCCAAAGGATTGACTCTCATGAAAGCATTTATGAACTATTTCATAGGTCGGAACAATTGTCGCCCACACAGCAGTTACACCTCTCTGCGCAGCTGATGTGACCAAAGGAACAGGATAACCTTTACAGTTTGGGATCAGTAGTGCTGCAGGCTCTACCAAGCTGTAGCACTGTGCCACAATCTGCCTAAGGGTCACCAGCTCCTGATTTTTCCTCAGGGTTGTCTCCTGAAGCCTTTCCCATGTTAGGGTATAGCCGCAAGGCAGCGGAGGTTTTGATACAGTTTTCCTTCTCCTAATTATTTTAACCAAGGCTAACGAGCCCCTCCTGCCCGAAGCTTACTGGTTTAGGCACCAAAAAAGTTGCTCGCCTTTGCCCCTTCTCCTGTCAGTGATAACAGTACTTAATACTTGAATAACTGGTTATGTCATAATAAAATTGGTATTCAGAATTAGATAAATTAATTTCCAACCTCGAAAATCATTATAATGCTCTATCATAATCACACTAAGGAATGACTTGACACCAGCTATAGGAAATGTAGGGATATTAATACTGAACTTTGATTGTTAAACATCTCAAGAAATCATGGTTGTGCAGTTTATTTTGGGACACTACTTTTTTCAACTCAAAGCAATGTACTTTTGAGTTTTGATAGGCTTGAGATTATCAGAATGATAATTAATTACTTGCAGCCTGAATTTAATGAATTATGTATTCTAGGGCTTAGGACTCGTGTCCTGGAATAAAAGAAATCAGGAACAGATGTGACAAGCCTAGATCAAATAGCACAGCAATTTATCTCTAGAGGTATTTATTCCAGGGGGACCACAATACCAGTACAGCATCTTTTTAATCATGTACCTGACTGATAAAATAACTGTAAATGAAGTTCGGAAAATCAAATGAAGAAGTACTTATAAAGACTCACTTCTTGAAGACAACTGATTGCCATGGACTGCCAATTTAATGTTCCTAAACTGTCTCTCAAGATACTCATGCCGACTTCTCTCACCTAGAAAATAAGAAATAGTCACATGAATTCATTCAATTTTGATCATAATTGGTTTATATTTTATACAAAATGATTAACTTCCCTTTAGTCACTAGTTTTGAATTCCAAAAAAAAATAAATAAAAAAAATACTTAGGCAAATAAAATATAGATTTTGTTTGACTAAATTAAAAATGATTTTTATTATAATATTAACAAATGAATGTAGCAATATCTAATGTTAACAGTGCTTCATTGCTAAATATTTTGAAACTAGAACACAAAGTAGGGAGAAGATTATAAACCACAGGCAAAAGTAAGTAAAAAAATAATGTTGACTAACCACTCGAGCAAAAGGTAATTTTCGTATAAGAAGGTCTGTTGACTTTTGGTATTTGCGAATTTCCATGAGTGCTACTTGACCAGGCCGCCTCCGCTTTGTGGTATGAGCAACAGGGTATGCAGCCCTCCCTTTACCAATACCTAAACATTTAAGAAAATTAAAAAAAAAAAAAAATGAAAACATATATTGGTACAAGGTTACACAGTGCTTTCATTATTAAATATATTATTGTAAAACAAATTACTTCACGTATAATAAAGATTATTATTATTATTATTAAATAACACATAGCATTTAGAGGTTTGCGTTCTATAATGGCTTTCGGATTTCGTTGTGAAAAATTTAGCGTTTGTTATAAATGAAAATGTATGTACATCAAATACAACTTATAAATGTTTTTTTTTTTATTTTAAAAAATAATTTCTTTTAATGGAAAACTCAATTTATTGATTTTTTAAGTTAAACATGCTTATCATCTAAAAAAAATAAATAAATTATTTTATGATGCTTTTTGGGAGCTTTGTTTTTTATTTTAAAGTACACGATGCAGCATATGAAAAGAATATAATTTGGTCAATTATCATCAAAAGTATATTTTCAACCCCTAAAAGCAAAAGCCACTTTTTGGTTTTGCGCTGTTTGTATCGGGTCTGAAAATAAACCCTTTTGTTTTTTAAATCAAGAAATGAAAACAGCTTTTTCATACACATATTATATCATTAATAAACAAAATTGTATTAAATGTTTTCTTTATAGCTACTAGTACACTTAAAAACTAAAATGGAGGTCCTTCTTTGTGTCTCATCCAATAAAGAGCTCAGTTATTGCTGCCCATTATAACATAAATCAGATTCCTACTGCCATCAGCTGGCCTCCAACTTGTCCATGCCTATTAGACACATCCAGAAAAAAAAAGTTTTGTGCTCTACATTCCTATTTCATGACCAACAACATTGGATATTATGTTCTTACAGGTAAATACTATACAAGTTTATTACAAATAGTTGCTGATGATTTTGTGCTATTTATTTCATATACCATGATTCCTAAAAAGTTAAATTTGGTATTTGATGGTTGGTTAAAGTCTCAAGTCCAGATAGTAAATGAAATGGCTAGGCGATGTAACAACAACAGACTGGTACCTTTTTTGGCTGGCTCAACTTTGGATACCCTTGGTCTGTGAGCCGCTGAGCCGCTAGCACTTGTGTTAAGACTGCTGCTGGAACCTAGTGACATTCAGGGTATAAAGTATCAAGTTAGATGACCAAATAGTGCTTAAGTTAAATATTTATTTAGGAAACATTATACATTTATCTCGTTTTGTATGGCACGATTCTATCTATTCTATTGCAGCGACATTATCCTCAATCTGTGAATTCTGTAATAAATTTTATAATGAAAAGAAAGAGTAAAACAAACATTTCCGCACTTATATTATTTGTAAGCATCTATAAATGTTTGTTGCCAACTCTGAATTGATGAATTTTTGTGATGTAACTGTCAATGTTCTTTAATTTATAAATGCTTAGAAAAGGTCATAGATTCAATCTGGAAAATGTTTATTTTAAAAGTACCCAGTAAGATCTGGATCAAATATGAATAGAAACAAGTGACAGGTGCTACTAAGACTTTTAATGATAATTATTGCTATACAAATTTATGTTTTTGTAGCTGCTGTCAAAAATTTTAAATGTAAAGTGATTTCCTAATTTGACATTTCCTTGTTTATATAATAATTTCTTATTTCACAATAAGAGCTCCCGGTCCATGCCTGGCATAGGTAAAATCTTTCTCAATGGTCATGGGATCAATGGAATGTCTTGAAAGTGCTCAGATTCACTAAGAATGGACTTCATTGAAGGCAACCCTAGATTAGTAAATCATCAGAAATATTAAGTTCAAACTAAAACTTGATAAACATGACTTTCCACATTCAATCTGATTCAAAAGATTTGATTAGCAGACTGAGACTCTACTCTAGATCTAGAATAGAATTGGATGATTGCCTAGTTGCGTGGTATGTGCTCTGGACTGTCATTTGATGGTCTCAATGGTCCCTGAGAATGGACCCTGCCCACTGACATCCCCTGTTGTCCTGCAGGGGTTTGGGCTAAGATGCTATGATCTTCAATCTGAAGGAACAGCTGGTATGTAAAACAAATAATCTTGATCTAAGTCTAAATTAAGATTCTAATTATCCACTTACTTGAAGTAACAGGCCTTTTCTGTGGGGATGATCGTTTTTGATTTGTTCTAGCCATTTAGATCTAAGATTTTCTTCGCCACTTGTGACTTTGCTGTAGACTAAATTAAATACAAGCTAGACCTAGTCTAGTAAATTCTAGTCTGACTTAGTGACGTTAGTCTCTCTCTCTAGCTTCAAGACAATCAAGATCTATTCTAGACTTATTTATTGTCACTTATCAGTTATCTAGAATCTAGGGAATCTAATCTAGACTAGATCTACTAATATCTAGTCATAATCTACTGATCTAGATCTATATAGTAATATAGTTAGTATATACTATTATTTTTTATATAGATAGGTCTAGAGTAACCTAGAGTAGAGTTAGAGTAGCTAGTTTATTCTATATCTCGATTTTATCTTCTAAACTAATACCCTATTTTCTACTATTGATACTCTAGTTAATATAGACTTAGTCATAGACTTCTATTGGATCTAGAGTCTATGTCTATAGAGTATTGTATAGTAATAGTAGTCTATAGAGATCTCGGTGTTGTCTTTAAATTGTTTCCAAGTAAAGCAAGTTTAAAAATTCCCTTCCAGCTTTTTGGTGATACCTAGTTACTCTCCGGAAACAAAACGAAAAACGCCGTGAGTACCCGTAAGAATCGAATGTAGCGAAAGTATTTTAGTACTAGGACATGGGTAACAACGATGGTTGGGGGCAGCAAAGATTACGATTACTTAGAAAAATGTCCTCAATTAATGTAAGCGAAATGGTCTTGACGATGTTTTATCACGCTCACATCTGCAATATTTTAAGTTTTAATATCTACTTGGTATGGCAATATGAACATTAAAAATAAAAATCAAGTTCATTTAAGATCCTAAATGCTACAGGTAAAGGCATTTGGCAAAACAACAACAACAAACAAACAAACAAAACAACAACATTTGGGCAGCTGTTTGAGAAAAATTCATAAAAAAGCTAAAAAGACCCCTTTGGATCAGAATTTTGAGATTTTTCACAAAAGAGATACAAGACACCGATAGCAAAGACAAACTGACACAAAAACTCTTTTGTTCCCCTGGCAATTAAATCATTAAAATTCAACTATCTGATATAAACATTCACATGTAAATTATGAGTGAGTCTGGTGTGAATGTATATTTTGGTTTTCTATAGTTACAATGTTTTGTTTGGTATAATGCACAAATTGTAAGACGAATTTCCTTATGAATAATAATAATAATAATAACAATAAAGATTATTATTATTATTATTATTTGAAACAGTCGGTAGAGTTGAGTCGAAGGCTCTTGAAACTTTAGTCTAGGCCAGCAAAAAAGAACGACATCCCTTTCACTTGCACGACTGAACAGATTGTTCTGTTTGGAAGAGATCCAAGTTGGTGTTTAAGTACCATACAACTATTGCCAGTGATTCGAAAGCTCCGGACGCACGGGCTAGAGACGTAAAAGGCCGATCACACCGGGGATTCCCACTATCTCTTTACCTGAGATGAACTCCTATTGAAAAATCAGAGCAGGAAGGACCCAATCCTCCCGTAGTGTTCTGACAAGAAACTGGGCCGTTCGGCGTAATGCCTCATGCCTACCATACAAGATATGCGACACTGTTTCGACGCTCTCTCCACAGTGACGGCATCGGGAGTTAGTTCGGGCGGAACCGGGCAAAGTATGCCCCAATAGGACAGTGTTCCGTCCTACACTGCGAAATTATCGTCTGCTATGACGATCTGGGTGACGCATGTGCTGCCAGACACTACGTGTTCTATCGGATTCCTCCCAGGACTTTAACCACTTCTCCGTGAACGAGTGATCGGATTTGTGCCGTTGCTTGTAAAAACGTGCTTGGTGCTTCCAGGTATGTGGCTGCCAAAGCTACCTCCCTTGCGAGGGCGTCTGCCGTTTCATTGCCCCTCGCGCCGCCAATGTGAGGGCGCCCACTGCATGAAAACGACAGCTCCAATAGCTCGGCGGATGTTATCTGCGACGCCGACTGCTATCTCTTTACCAGACTAACCGTGCGAGACTCGCCATTTGTGAAACGGTTCCTTTGGGAAACGTGTAAATTGTCATCCAAGACATAACCATAGATCTAAGATTATGCAATGACTCTTTCAATCCAGGCGACAGGCTCTTTGTAAACGCTGCACCACTTGGTATGATAATATCAAAGTGTTGAATGTTAAATTAATTGGAAATCCTAATTTTAAATTTATTTGAATTCGTTGATGACTGATTGATGAATTAGCCCATCCAATGGATTAGCTGTAGGGCTGCTACTACTGTTAAATTCACGCTTGATCTAAATAATCATATAGCCAATAAATATTAGCCTACATAAAACCAGAACTTACATATAGAAAAACAAAATTTAATGAAATACTCAGAAAGACACATTTCTTATTTCGTATGCTAGAACTAATTCGTAAAAGAATGGAATGCGTTGCCTGAATCAACCAGGAAAACCAATGACGTAGCAGAGTTCAAGTCATTGATTAACATGTATGACTAGATTGACACAGAAAATGCGCAGGACGTAATTATCTTTTATGAAGTAACGTCTAAAATATATAAGAAGATAGCTAGATATTAATGAGTTATTTCCCTTGACTATTTCAATGAATAATAAGGGAGCATTTCAATATTACATAAAGGCTAAAAAAAAGGGGGGGGGGAGCGGGTATACAAATTTGTTACGATAGGCCTATGTTACAAGTAGGAGAAAGGCGGGAGAGTCTAAAGATTTGTTACGCCAAAAAAAAAAAAAAAAAAAAAAATGTCCAGATGAAATAACAAGTACCGTGGTCTTTTGACTTTCCGGGTCCGACTTTCGCGGACGGACTATAGGCCCACCACGGGTTTTCAAGAAAATATTAAAGGAAAATAATACCCCGCGTTTTTTGTTTTGTTTTGTTTTACAGTATTGGGAAAAAATGAATAGCCTACGTCATGGAGGTGCCGACCGAACTCGAGATTTTCATCATCATTTCTATCGATACCATGATGAAAAATGTGATTTGGGAAATTGATGATTAATAAGATATATCAATGTACTATCATTTTATTGGTTCAAGCAAATGGGAATTCAGTTTGACAACAATTGTCCACATCAGATTGTTACGGTTACTACTGTAACAATCTATATATATGATTCTCTTCATGGCTCAAGAGTTTGAAAAGCAAGTAATGGAACGATCACTCTTTTATTTCTGCTAGTCGGACGACCCACGTAATTTTAGAGGCGAAAATTAAAAAAAGGGGTGGGGGAGAACAAGTAGTATTCACCCGTCCTTGTAATCACAACAAACTTTCACAAGGATCAATAAAGCAGTCTTAGTCTTTGTCACTAAATAGCAGGGCCGGACTTAACCATTATGATCAAGAAGTCATGGAAATAGAACAAGTAATCTACTATGTATTCACCTGTCACTAAATAGCAGGGCCGGACTTAACCTTTGTGGGGCTCAGTGAAATTTATAATGCAGAAATTTTCAATAGTAATTATGAAATTTTTAGAAAAGATAGGGCTGATAATCATGGAGGAGTTCTTTTAGCAATAAAAAACACTCTTATAGCTGAAGAAATTACCTTACCTAACTCAAAAAACATAGAATCTACATTTTGTAAAATTAATACCACCTCAACATCCCTTATAATAGGCAGCATTTACAGACCACCAAATTCTAGTTTAGAATACATGCAGGAACTATGTAATCAGATTACTACACTTAAAGAGACAAATAAAAATGCAGTTTTTTGGATTATGGGTGACTTCAACCTACCTGATATAAATTGGAAAACACTAACCATAGATAAACACCAAAACCTTAAGGACATAAATGAGCTTTTCATAGAAACTTTACACAACCTAAGTTTAGATCAAATCATTAAAAAGCCAACTAGATTAAACAACACATTAGATCTCTTCTTAACCAACAGACCTGGATTAGTAGTTGATTATGATATTATCCCTGGTCTATCAGACCATGAGATCATAAAAATACACAGTCAGATAAAAGCAGTAGCCAATACAAAACCCAAAAGAAAAATCTTACTCTGGAATAAATGTAACCTAACACAACTACACCAAGCTGCATTAAACTTTCAACAAACATTCTTATTAGAAAAAGACATTAACCAACCAGTCGATGACCTCTGGAATTTCATTAAAAACCATCTTAAAAGCATTATAGAAAATCATATACCAACTAAATACACATCAAACAAAATAAATAAATGCTGGTTTAATAATAGACTAAAGAAGCTTTGTAAACAGAAGGAAAACCTATATAGAAAATTTAAAGAAACCAAGGCAGAAAGAGTTTACAAAAAGTATATAAAAATTAAACACCTAACCCAAAAAGTAAGCAGACAGCTGCAGAGTGAATACATAAACAATGTAATATCTAAAGATAACAACAAAAACCTATGGTCATACATTAAGTCTAAGAAAATGGAAACAACAGGCATAGCGCCATTAAAAGATGAACATAACATAATACATAATGATAATGAAACTAAAGCAAACATCCTAAACAAATACTTTGCATCAGCATTCTCAGCCCCAGGAGACAAAGACATATTTCTTAATTTGAACCAAGTAGACAACATAGAAGATTTAGTAGTACAAGAAAATGGAATTAAAAAACTATTAGCCAACACCAAACCAAATAAAGCGTCTGGACCTGATGGTATTCCAGCTAGATTACTCAAAGAACTAAGCAATGAGCTAGCCCCAGTGTTCAAAATACTCTTTCAGGCATCGCTTAACCAGGGCAGAGTACCAAAGGACTGGAAAGAAGCTAATGTCACCCCCCTATTTAAAAAAGGAGAAAAATCTGATCCAGGAAACTACAGACCAGTATCACTTACCAGCATCACATGTAAAATACTAGAACACATAATATGTAGCAACATCATAAACCACTTAGACAAACATAATGTCCTCACCCCATACCAACATGGCTTTAGGAAATATAGATCATGTGAAACACAACTAATAGGACTAATTGATGATTTCTCAAAAGGTTTAGATAATAGTGAACAAATAGATGCTATCTTACTAGACTTTTCCAAGGCTTTTGACAAAGTTCACCACCATAGTTTGCTTAAAAAATTAAAATATTTCGGCATTAACGGTCCACTGCATCAGTGGATTAAAGATTTTCTGATAGGGAGAGAACAAACTGTAATAATAAATGGCTCTAAATCAACACCAATAACAGTAAACTCAGGTGTACCTCAAGGAACAGTCTTGGGTCCACTACTATTTTTAATTTACATAAATGATTTACCAAATTGCATTAGTTCAGGAACAAAAGTCAGATTATTTGCAGACGATTGCATAATATATAGAACAATAAAAACAAAACAAGACACAGATGTTTTACAAGGAGAATTAGATGAATTACAGAAATGGGAATCAAATTGGAGCATGTCTTTCCACCCAGAAAAATGTCAGTTGTTAAGAGTAACAAAAAAACTAAAACAAATTAATTCCACTTATCTTATTCATGGCAAACCAGTAACACAGACTAAAAACTCAAAATACCTAGGTGTTATAATAAATGAAAAACTGTCATGGAATCCACATATTGATGAAACTATAAAAAAATCCAACAAAGCATTAGGGTTTATTAAAAGAAATTTCTATAAATCAAATAAGAACATAAAACTAAAATGTTATTTAACCTTGGTTAGGCCAATAATAGAATATGCATCCACCGTGTGGGACCCCTCAACTCAAGAAAACATTAAGAAACTGGAACAAACACAAAATAGAGCAGTGAGATTCATAACAAACGAATATTCACATTTGACTAGGGTAACACCATTAGTAAAATCACTAAATTTAGAAAGCCTTCAGGACAGAAGACTCAAAAGTAAAGTAGCAATTATACATAAAACACTGAACCATAATCTTCAAATACAAAAACAAAATTTAATAAAATACTCTGAAAGACACAAAAATAAAGGCACATTCCTCGTCCCATATGCTAGGACAAATTTTTACAAATACTCCTTCTTCCCTAGTGCTATTAGAGCATGGAATGGGTTGCCTGAGCTAGCCAGAAAAACCAGTGACTTGGCAGAATTTAAGTCATTGGTTAATATGCATGACTAAATGCATGACGCGTAGGACGTAATCATCTTCTTTTTTGAAGTAACGTCTGTATTATATAAGATAAGATAAGATAAACGGATTTCGTGGGGCCCAGTTTGGGTAGGGAAGCGGATAATAAGTGAAAATTAAGAGTTTGTATTAGAAAATATATTCGTCTTTGCATTTTATTAATTCTTTACTACGCACATAATTACTACACGAGCCTTGCGTGTAGCGAAGTCATACAATATATCATAAGAATTCTGTTTCCTACATAGATCACGCTCAATTGCATGAAATACCAAATGTTTCAATCTATCTTTGAGAATTGAAGACCTCAAGTAATTCTTCGTTAGTTTGAGGCGCGAGAAGCTTCTTTCACTTAAATTCCACAACTACAGGTATTGCATAATGCCATTTTTTTCCCGCGTAGGATTGGCGTTTTCCATATTGAATGAACCCCAAAATGACAATTTTCGTCTATATATTTCAGGAGACTTGTATGAGTTTTCAAAAGATTTTAATAATTTCCGGATATTTCCAGGACTTTTTCGTATATTTTGCAATTTCATGAGATTTCCAGGAGCTCCTGGTAAATCAGGAGGCCGTGGGAAATCTGTTATAAGTTATAAAATGGTTTAATTTAATAATTTATGCACCTAGAATTAGCGCGGGGCACACTGCGGACGCATATGGTGCAAAGGCCTAAGGCTGGCCCAGCAATATAGCGGCGTATGCTACGCCGCCGGTCGACTAGTAACAATATAACTACAAACACGAACAACATTAACATAAAAATATCTATTGTATAAAATTCGAATTTTCTTATTATGTTACTCTACCGGGGTGGGGGGTATTGAGTTTTGTTACAATTTGTTAAATAAAAAGGGGGGGGGGTAAAAACGGTGATTTTTTAGCGTTAAGTAATATGTGGCTCAACTTAAATGGCTAAGACGAATTTTAGTAGTCAGTTATAGAGATGTTTGTAAAATGTTTTACATGTTTCGGATGTTCCTTCAGAGTTGAAGATAGTTTACTTCCTAGTCCAAACCTCCCGCAGGACGACGGGGGATGGGAGCGGGCAGGGTTTGAACCCTCAACCGTCGATAAATCCGAACGACAGTCCAGCGCGCAAACCGCACGACCAGGCAGCCATCCGGGTCTCAAACAAGTTCCTATACCGAACTGGGATTCGACCACTTAAATTGAAACTCCGATGGTTTTGACATTTTTTGATATAATATGTGTTTTGATTTACAGATAATGAATATATTATTATTTTGTTTTTATTTGCAATAATAACTTAGTAACTGATATTTTTCTGACGTAATTTTCCTGCGCATCCAAAACGGTCAGACTTTCACCGGTTTTCTATGTGACGTCACACATGCCTATTAATTTAATCTATTGACTTACTGTATAACGGAAAACCATACAGTAACGTTTACATTCTCGTAAAAGAAATAAATCTTCGACTAAGCAGTTAGATCTAGATCTTGTAATCAAAGAAAAAAAATGCGTGTTAAAGGAGATTTACATGCTTGACTAACCATGGCAGTGTGTATCTTCTAGCCCGACCACTCAACACACAACAAACACTATCGCTTGGTTGTCTCATCATGACTGACTAGCCTTACACTGACCAGTTTGTTCCAATCAGTCAGACACACGATCTATTTACTTCTTGGGACAGAGAGGGGCTTAGATGAAAATGTTTTTTTTCTCGAGTTGGTTATCCTAATGCTTTTAAAATCTATCTATCTCTCTCTCTATATATATATATAACTGTACCATAGCTCTGGACTAATCCGTCCCTAAGCCTAACAGCCTAACAGCTACTGTAAGAATGAAGCGATACGATTGGTCAAATCTAGTTTCCCTTTCAGTATTGTTGAGGGAAGTGACGTATGCCTAACCTAAAAACAAAATCTCAAAGAACCCCGTTTTTTTTTGAGATGTCAAGAATTTACTGACTTATTTATTAAATATAAATGTTTCTAAGCATTTAAATAAAACAAGATTACAAAGACAGTTTGTGTGGAAACACAAACTCAAAATCGGCCCCCGAAGTGGTCAAACGACGCAGGCTTCAATATTTTCAGAAAGAACATCCAAATGAAATATCAAAGACAAATGAGAGATAAGAATGGAGAAAGAAGGTTGACAGATCTTGTGTAGTGCCCCAACGGTGCAGCAGATCAAAGGATAGGTGCAAGTGAATGCAAAGTTAGATGTGAATCTGGCCTAACTAGTTCCCCTTTCAGACCTTGTGGTCTATAGGGCAGATGATGTAAAGTTCATCTGTTTTTGTGGCCTACGGTTAACGAGGTTGTCATGTAGTCAGCACAACGACCAACCGCCTTTACTTTTCCTAACTAATATCAGGTACCCATTGGAGCTGGGTGGACTCAGAGGCGCCTAAGGATTCCGAAGTTGAAAATCCCAATCTTCACCAGGATTCGAACTCGGGGCCCCCGCTTCGAAAGCCAAGCGCTTTCCCTTCAGCTACCGCGCCTCTCCTGGCCTAACTGAAGTGTTATAATTGATATAATTGTTTTGAAAAGGCTCAATCTCTTTTTCGAATGCTCAAAAAAAAAAAAAGAAAACATTTTCGCAATTAAAAAAAAAGTGCACGACCATGACCTTTACAAGATTACTATTAGTGTTAATTTAGGTCTAAATTCTAATGCATACTAATTAGCTTTTTCTCTTTAAAAAATACTTGCATAACTGATTAAAAAAAATTTGATTTTTCGCTTTCAGAAAAAAAAAGTAGCCGTTGCATCAGAACTTTGAATGGTCTAAAATATTGTGATGTCAGATTTTCAATATCTTTTCTAGTTTACGAGATCTAAACGGGACGGACGGACAGACATTTCGCACAAAACTAATAGCGTCTTTTCCCCTTTCGGGGGCCGCTAAAAATGGTAAAATGTTTACTATTACAACTTTTTACGCAGAATTTGTATATGTCTTTAACTCAAATTTGAAAAACCATCGGAGTTTCCCTTTAATGAGGTTGTGACAGAGCGTGGCATGATGTTTGCGGGACATGATCTCCGACACAATCAGCTACGCATACCAAGAGTTGCGATGACATGGAGGCCAACACGAAGAAAGATCTTACAGTGACGTCCTCGTATAGCTTGGCGTCACACCTTCAAGGAAGACCTCATAGCAGGTGGGGAGGGGCTTTAGACATAGCCAGTGACAGGTCTTTGTGGAGACAGCTTGACGCCCATTGAGCCGAACGGCGCTGGATGATCTAAGTCTAAGTCAGCAATGTCCGAACGTTCCTACACAATTCACTCTCTCCTAATCGACGATACCATCGTTGAATTGACCCCATTAAATTAAATGTTTAATTTCTTAAACTTGAATTTGTGTTATATAAGAAGAGCATTCATTCCCCTTTAATTCTATACAAAATACAACTTTTTTTTGATAACAAACAACAAAACAATTGAAGCTTAATCATAACAGGGGAGTGAAATAGTAATGAGCATAAAAATGAAGAATTCCTTCAAAGCGTGGAAAAATAATTACGGAGAGAAAGAGTTAACTGTTTTTATGTGTGCTATTTTAAATTCTACACAACTTTTTAGAAGGACCTAATTAGCTGTATCAAGAAATCATTAACTTGCAGTTAGATCACTATTATCTGTATGAAGACTTTAATTAGCCGTAAGAACTTAACTGGAGCTGGTAGTTTCAATTTTTTTTCAAATACAGTATCATAAATAACAAAAAAAAAAATGGGGGAGGGGTTGAGGATATCTCTTACAGTTCAAACATCTCATCGTCTGCTTCTACACATCTGTTACACGTAAAACTTACTGGTTCTGAGTTGTAAAAATGCGGCTCTCCTAGCTAGTGTAACTGGCCAACCGTAATTCGCTTATAACCAAACAAGAATTAAAGAACTGAAGTAATCGATTTCGCGATTCTATTTATCATCCTGGATAGAACCACTTCTAAAAAAAAAAAAAAAATAAAAAAAAAATATAAAAAATCCAAATATTTTAGCATCTAAAAGACAGGGGCGGACTGGGTATCAAATTCGGCCCGGGCATTACCATATAAACCGGCCCACAAATGGCAGGTCATATCATTGGCGTAGCCAGCATTTTTCTCGGGGGGGGGGGAGATTTTTTTTCAAACATTATTTCCAGTATTTAAAGCATAAAAAGTCATATTCAGAGGTATCTACAGTGCATTATCTTGCTACTCTTCTGCTAAAAAATTCAAAAACGAATTCACTGCACTTAATTAGTAGAGCCCAGCGACTGGTAAGAAGAAAATGGTGACGTATTGTTTTCCTTTCTCTTTTTTAGTGGAGGGGAGGGGTAACCGCAAATCCCCAATGGCTACGCTCATGAAATTTAGTAATTGTAGCTTTGCTTTTTCTTTTGTTGGAAAGAGGGGGTGGGTACCTCAAAACCCCTATTGGCTATGATAATGGAATTTGGTGACTGTCGTTTTATTTTTTTGTTTTTGTTTTAATGAAGAGGTTGGTTTTTAACCTCAAAAGGTCAAGCTCCCGCCTTTTTGGCTGCACTGGTTAGTAAAGTAAGTAAAGTTTCCTTTTTAGACCATGAGGTCTGCGGCAAGTGATGATTTGAAACTTACCCTCAACACACACACTGGCTACACCTGTGTGTCATATGCGTAAGCCTATACTATTTGATTCCGCATCGAAAACTGGATTAATAGGATTGCGTAATGTATTTTATTTATACATGTATGTGGTCTGAACACTATTAACGGTACAATAGCAGCAGTTTGAAATGAATAATTTTTTTAATGTTTTAGAAATTGTTTGGTATTACTTAGAGATTACAGAAGTTACTGCAAAAATTATATAACTACCTACCACGCATTAAATGTGTCAATCTAGTAATGCATGTTAATCTGTGACTTCAACTCTACTAAATGGTTGGTTTTCCTGTCTGACTCAGGCAAAACATTCCATTAAATGATGAGAGAATGCAGCAAGGTTAGAGAGACATTCACTTAATGTGAAATTTTTCATAGTGAAAACTCTTGCCCACTCTAGTACATTCTCAAAAAACGCGAATTGTATATGAATAGAAATATAAATAGCCTTTCATTAAATATAAGAATTTTCGTCATTAATGACTTCATAATAAGCATAAGTTTACCATTAATTAGGCCTACACTAGAGAAAAAAAAATTGATTTAGAGCTAGATTTCTTTTGTTTTTTAAACATACAGTAAAATTGTGTGTGTGTTGTAAGCCTCAAGTGCAGTATTTTTAGATTTATGTTATTAATATACAAAAAAAAAAGAACGCTTACTTTCCCTTTCCAAAATCGCAGAAACAAGAACTCTTTACACACACTGAACTGTGAATAAGTTGGGTGGTTTTCAATTTCGCGGCTGTGTGTATAAATTAATTTTTATTAAGCATTGTTAAAGAGCTAATTGTCGCTTTTTTTTTTTTTTTGGCTGCGTTTCATCAATGTTTTCGAACTTAACCTCTCTCATCCCTTTTTTTCGGTAACATTGTCAATGGAACCATCAAAAGACGGGGGAGGGAAGGAGCTTAATCAAAAGGGAGTGCCATCAAACACACATGCCGACCAGCAAAATGATCCAACCAAACACAACCTCGAAGACATCAAAGCAGTGTTGAAGCCCATACCGCTCGTACATAGCAAAAAGCAGTGTCTAACGTTTTACAAAAAAAAACAAACAATAAGTAGTTTGTAGAGTGTAAAGTTTTTGATATTGTTGTTGAATTTCAAACAGAAGTAATTTTTTTAAAAAGTTGCCTTCATTAAAAAAAAATATTTTTTTTAGTCGCGACAACACCGGCCCATTTGGTGCCGGCACACCGGGCAAATGCCCGTTTGCCCATATCACCAGTCAGCCCCTGCTAAAAGATATAGTATAATTCGACTTCTCTCTCTATCGTAGCTACACATGGGAAATACCTTCTGTCTTTCTCGTGTTTTTTGGTGTTGGCTTGAGTAGTGTTTATTACGGATATTTGTCACTATGATCACATCGTGTAAACACACAACAACAAATAGGACTCGGTGGCAGGTCCGCTAGCTTTATGTACTGGTTGTTAGATTGAAGTCTGACACACCAACACAGACAAGAGTTACTCTTCCTTTTCTCCCTTGCAGATAGTTCCAAGGTGCATATGATGAAACGGAAGTAGACTAGTACACAGGCGCATTGTTCCAATCGTCACATCTTGTGTTTGACACACTGAAGGTTCATTAACCTAGAAAGTGAAATAACCTCAAGTCGTCGATATAAATTGTTTGATTTATGTAATGTATACATAATAAGAACGGCACGCAGTATACTATTTGGATTATACATGTAGCTATTGTAACAATATTTATACTAAGCGTCGCGCCAAGCAAAGCTGGTTGAATAACCTAAAAGAATAGACAAAATAGACACAAAATAGAGCAGTGAGATTCATAACAAACGAATATTCACATTTGACTAGAGTAACACCGTTAGTCAAATCACTAAATTTAGGAAGCCTTCAGGACAGAAGATTCAAAAGTAAAGTAGCAATTATACATAAAACACTGAACCATAATCTTCAAATACAAAAACAAAATCTAGTAAAATACTCTGAAAGACACAAAGATAAAGGCACATTCTTCTTATCTTATCTTATCTTATATAATACAGACGTTACTTCAAAAAAGAAGATGATTACGTCCTACGCGTCATGCATTTAGTCATGCATATTAACCAATGACTTAAATTCTGCCAAGTCACTGGTTTTTCTGGCTAGCTCAGGCAACCCATTCCATGCTCTAATAGCACTAGGGAAGAAGGAGTATTTGTACAAATTTGTCCTAGCATATGGGACGAGGAATGTGCCTTTATTTTTGTGTCTTTCAGAGTATTTTATTAAATTTTCCTCGTCCCATATGCTAGGACAAATTTGTACAAATACTCCTTCTTCCCTAGTGCTATTAGAGCATGGAATGGGTTGCCTGAGCAAGCCAGAAAAACCAGTGACTTGGCAGAATTTAAGTCATTGGTTAATATGCATGACTAAATGCATGACGCGTAGGACGTAATAATCTTCTTTTTTGAAGTAACGTCTGTATTATATAAGATAAGACCGGCCTCTCATGATATCCTGCTAAGAACAGGCAACAGGCTGCTGACCGGAAAAAGTAAAGGGATTTGGTTACGCGAACTATCACAGTGCCCCCTAGTGGCCTACGACGAAAGTCAAAGGGACAGAGATGTAAGGATAATTTCTAACTCTAAGATCATAGATCTAGATCTATCCTATATTAATATCGATAATTTGTAAGGATATACAATGGATGGATTGCTTTCTGAATGCAGGAGGAGAAAGAAAGAACTCTGGTGGGCCAATTGCAAGAAAAAAACCTGCAGACGATTGTCACTGACTGGAAACTGAGTCTGACAGTAAACTCACGACCTGTGTACAAATAAGGATCTAGATCTAGGATGCAGATAACTTCAGCGGATGGTTTGCAGTTGCACGATGCTAGCTGTTTTTCTTCGAGTTTAAAGACAAGCAAAGGTTATGCATTTCACGTGGAAACGCAGACCCAACAGTGACCTAAATATCTTGTCCCACTAACGCAAACGAGGCCATAGACAACTTAAGTTGTTTTTTTTTTGTCGTCTGTTTCCATTTACTTCGGTAGATTTTCATTGGATCTCGGATGTAGATCTAGACCTATGTGCCTTGAAAGAGTTCTTCAGCTGTGTTATTCTGAAGTTAAATGTAGTGCGTTTTCCTCTATACTACTATAGTCTATAGACTCTAGTATTCAGTGATTTCCTGGATTATTCTGAATCAAGTTTCCTAGATTATTCTGAATCAAGTTTGTTGGATTATTCTGAATCAAGTTTGTTGGATTATTCTGAATCAAGTTTCCTAGATTATTCTGAATCAAGTTTGTTGGATTATTCTGAATCAAGTTTGTTGGATTATTCTGAATCAAGTTTCCTAGATTATTCTGAATCAAGTTTCCTGGATTATTCTGAATCAAGTTTGTTGGATTATTCTGAATCAAGTTTGTTGGATTATTCTGAATCAAGTTTCCTGGATTATTCTGAATCAAGTTTGTTGGATTATTCTGAATCAAGTTTGTTGGATTATTCTGAATCAAGTTTCGTGGATTATTCTGAATCAAGTTTGTTGGATTATTCTGAATCAAGTTTCGTGGATTATTCTGAATCAAGTTTGTTGGATTATTCTGAATCAAGTTTGTTGGATTATTCTGAATCAAGTTTCCTGGATTATTCTGAATCAAGTTTGTTGGATTATTCTGAATCAAGTTTCGTGGATTAATCTGAATCAAGTTTCCTGGATTATTCTGAATCAAGTTTCCTGGATTATTCTGAATCAAGTTTCCTGGATTATTCTGAATCAAGTTTCCTGGATTATTCTGAATCAAGTTTCCTGGATTATTCTGAATCAAAGGATATAGAAGCGGATTATCTACGCTCAAACCGTGAGTAGAGTTTGTTTTGTACTCTTGTCTTACAGCCTTTTTTGTATCATCTTCTCATAAAGGTTAATCTTAATATAGACTCTCTCTCAATATATAAAGTCTTCATAAATTTGCCTATATACTTAAATCATCAATAAATATTTACTGGTTGTATCATAACCCCGACTCCTCAACAGTTACATTTTGAGTTTGAAACAACATTTAAAGAGTAAACCTTACATCTTGAGTCTAGTCATTTTTAGCCAAAGTTTTACTTCCAATAAATTTTTTTTTTAAATGTAATTTATGTTCTGCTTTATTTTAAATAAATATTTTGGTATCTTGCTTATAAGTATTTCAGTTACTTTCTAGCTTTTAAGTTTCTATTTCAGTTACAGTGAATGTTTCCTTTTTAAACCTAAAAACAGAAAACTACCAGGCACAATAATATATTGATTTATTGACATAATTTATTATATTGATTGTATATTGTGTATTCACTGCCAACTTCTGTAGTCATTGTCTTCTATTATTTACTGTTTTATTCATCCATTGTTGTCACTGTCAAAAACTTATCACACTTTCATCCAATATTGTCACTGTCAAAAACTTATCACACTTTCGTCTACTATTGCCACTGGCAAAAACTTATCACTTTCATCTATAATTGTCACTGTCAAAAACTTATCACACTTTGGTCTACTTCACGGTCAAAAACTTATCACACTTTTATCTACTGTTGTCACTGTCAAAAACTTATCACACTTTCATCTATAATTGTCAGTGTCAAAAACTTATCACACTTTCGTCTACTTCACGGTCAAAAACTTATCACACTTTCATCTACCGTTGTTTTATTTATAAATCATTGTTAGAGTTACATTGCTACATTGCGTAGGACGTAATCATCATCTTTTTTTTTGTTGAAATAACGTCTGTATTTTATAAGTTATCCATTTTAGTGTCTATCATCTGCTGACATCTGCTTTTGTTACCATTGTCGCTTTCATCTACTGTATCATTGCCATATTATAATGTTACTGTTACCTACCATTGTCACTCTCATTTATTGGTATCAACCTCATCTACCATTGTCATTGCTTTAAGTCTGTTGATAACTCTCTAACCCTAAGTCTGTTGAATTTGAATTGCAAAAAAAGCCACGGCACAAAATAGAGGCTACTGATGTTTTAGAGCATTCTGCAGTATATATTTTTTTTGCTTTAGAATATTCAAATTTCTTGACCACAAATCTCTTAAGCTCTCACTAACTAAGCAACTGCTACAAAACTTCTAAATTCTAAATAAGTCTTTAAAATGAGTAATATTTATACACTAGTTCCATTGTTGTTGTTTTTTGTAACATTCTTTAGTTATTCAGAGAAAAAACAAAACGTTATATAAAGTGTTTTTTTTTCCTGTTAGGTTGTGTGTTAGATAAGGCTAGATACTGTATCAATACAGATTCGATTCAATCTCAATGTCCACAATCTCAATCTCCCACAACTTTAAATGTGATGTTTAACGAGACTAAGTTTTGATTCCAGGATAGACCCTTTATATTTCATTTGTTTTCCCTTCTAGCCAAATACCTATACTCAAAAAAGTACGACACCTTTAGTAAAATCACTAAATTTAGAAAGCCTTCAGAATAGAAGACTCAAAAGTAAAGTAACAATTATACATAAAACACTGAACCATAATCTTCAAATAAAAATTTTTTTTAATAAAATACTCAGAAAGACACAAAGATAAAGGCACATTACTCGTTCCAAATGCTAGGACAGATATGTACAAAAGCTCCTTCTTCCCTAGTGCTATTAGAGCATGGAATTGGTTGCCTGAGCTAGCCAGGAAAACCAGTGACTTGGCAGAATTCAAGTCATTGGTTGAAATGCATGACTAAATGCATGACGCGTAGGACGTAATCATCATCTTTTTTGAAGTAACGTCTGTATCATATAAGATTAAGAAGACAGCTCTCAGTTTCAGGGGACTAAACCGCGTAAACTTAAAAAAAAAAAAGCTTTAACATCGCTTTTCTCCCCTTGTATATGGTGCTTATTCGTGTAGCGCACAAGCAGTCAAGGGAGCAATCGAGAAAATAAAATATACACTTGGATCTAGTCCTTTAATGCACCAGCGCTGATGTAGCTCGGGTAACTTGTAATATACAGTTCTGCAGTACATTCTTTTTATGTAGCCGACTTCGCAGCATTTCGAAATGGTACGCTTTAATTAGATCATCACCAAACTCCATCCCAGTGAGGGCTTTAGAGGTTCAAATCCTCTCTTGCAAAATCCCTGGACAAAACCCCTCCTGTTTTACGTGGTGCATACATGTCACCATACAGGTGTAGTAACCTTATAAAATACTAAGGGAAGACAGGTCACGATAACACATTACACACACACACACGCTGACCTGAACATCAAGACATTTTGATACACAAGAACAGAAAAGTTCACAACACACAACAAGAAACACAAGTACCTGTCGAGTCGGAGGCGAGTTGTTTGTAAAATGTTTTACATATTTCGGATGTTCCTTCAGAGTTGAAGACAGTTTACTTCCTAGTCCAAACCTCCCGCAAGGACGACGGGGGATGGGAGCGGGCAGGGTTTGAACCCTCGACCGTCGATACATCCGAACGACAGTCCAGCGCGCAAACCGCACGACCAGGCAGCCAGTCTGGGGCATTCAGAAAGAATACGAGACGCTGTTTTCTCTCCTTCCCCGTAAATGCCTAAGTAAGTATGGCCAGCGCGTAACGCTTGGCATGGCGCGACGGTAAATAATTTATGGTAACCCTAAATACATAAGTACAACTAGTCAAGGGGGTTTCCCTTGAAGTTTTCATATTTTATTTTGTCTTGACTGTTTGTTATGATTTTATACTGTTAAAGATTTACATATCAGCTTGTTATGGAATGTGTGTGTGTGTGTGTGTTTCGGTGGGAAGAGGTTAGCGATTGGTTTCAAATGATGCAACGTAAGTGGCATTGTCGATACTTAGAGACGACTCCAGAACGTAAGACTGAAAGGTTGTGTTATTATAGTGAGTTAGATTTTGTTAAAAAGTATGATTATAAAGTCTGCTACAGTTATTTCATCTCATTTCAACTTGATTTTGTTTATATTACAAATAAAGTTCTATTTAGTTTTGTTCATAAAAGGAAGTTATATAAAGTTATCTAAAGGTTTATTAGTTAAAATATATTACGCATACAACGGTTTAGTTGTCTACCAGCAGTTTGGCGCTACAAGTCAACCACCGTTATGAACACAGCTTCAACTTTTAGGACGCTTTCATTTTAGTGGAAAATGTCCATAAACAAATTAAAGGAGGGTTTTATAGGATAAGAAATCAAATAGGTTAAGTTCCCCTTTCAGACCTTGCGATCTATATGGCAGATGGTGTTAAGGTCATTCGTTTCTTTAGCCAACGGTTAACGAGCAGGGTGTCATGTGTCCAGTAACGACGACCAACCGCCTTTACTTTACCCATTAGAGTAGGGTAGACTCAGGGGCGCCCTAAAAATCCCAAAATTCAACATCCCAGCTTAGCGCTTAACCACTGATCCCCCACCCCCAAGAAATAAAATAGCAAAAGTGCGAAATTTTGAGCAGTATCTTATCCATACAAAAAAAACAACAACACAAACAAACTTATAAACCAGAAAGACACAAAGATAAAGGCATAGTAGCCTACCTATTCAGTTAGCTAGGACAAGTTTATGCAAGTTCTCGTTCTTTACTGGTGCCATTAGAGCAATGAATGGCTTCTCTGAAGGACAACAAATTACCTAGTTAAGTTTAAGTTTCTAAGTAACATGTTGGACATCAAAGTAATTGTGACCTATGGTCCCAACATATAAAAGTCTTCAGTAATGGTTAGATGATTCCCCCCAAAAAAATAAATGTATGTACTCCACAATAACCGTTTGATTTCTACATTTCAAAGTACCGGTTTGTTTAGTTTTACATGTTGAATTGTTAAGAATTCAAAATTGGTCTTGGGAAAACTATCCAATCCCCTGTTTCTGTGATGTTTGCTGATTGCTGAAAAGTGACATAGTGATCTAATTCACCTCACTAGCACCTGTAATTAATCCATACTCCATGAGAATTAAGATCACTCTTGGAGACTCACTTTCTGGCTATAACTGTTCCATTGTTGCGTTTCCAGTAGACAACGTGACCAGAACATCAGGAGTGGCTTCCAACTGCCCAGTTGACTTTCATCTAATCTCATGTGTGTTATTATATATAATGTATTTTGTAGACGGCGAAAATAAAATCTAAATCGACCACTGGCGAACAATGGTTATGTAGGTCACAGCTTGGGCTGCGTAGCCACGGGAAATACTGCATTATGTAGGTCACAGCTTGGGCTGCGTAGCCACGGGAAATACTGCATTATGTAGGTCACAGCTTGGGCTGCGTAGCCACGGGAAATACTGCATTGCTCTTGGGATTTGAAGACAAGCCTTATTGTTATGTTTATTATTTTGTAGTCTATGTTATTAAAGGTGACAATCTTAAGTTCGTTTTAGAAATGTGTCTTCGTAAAAGAGTGTCTTCTTTTTCTTCTTTTTTTTTTAATTTCAATTTTTCTCTTTCACTTTTCATTCTCTTTCTTTAACATCTTTTAGTTCTTCCTTTCTATGTTATCTTTCTCTTCCATTCTCCAACCCTCTCTCTCTCCTGTTTTCTTCGTTCTCTGCTTCTCTATCATTCCCTATCTCTTCATTTCATTCTTCCTTTCTCTTAATCTCTTCCTTTCTCTCAATCTCTTCCTTTCTCTCAATCTCTTCCTTTCTCTCAATCTCATCCTTTCTCTCAATCACTTCCTTTCTCTCAATCTCTTCCTTTCTCTCAATCTCTTCCTTTCTCTCAATCTCTTCCTTTCTCTCAATCTCTTCCTTTCTCTCAATGTCGTCCTTTCTCTCAATCTCTTCCTTTCTCTCAAGCTCATCCTTTCTCTCAATCACTTCCTTTCTCTCAATCTCTTCCTTTATCTCAATCTCTTCCTTTCTCTCAATCTCTTCCTTTCTCTCAATCACTTCCTTTTTCTCAATCTCTTCCTTTCTCTCAATCTCTTCATTTCACTCAATCTCTTCCTTTCTCTCAATCTCTTCATTCCTCTCATTCACTTCCTTTCTATCAATCTCTTCCTTTCTCTCAATCTCTTCCTTTATCTCAATCTCTTCCTTTCTCTCAATCTCTTCCTTTCTCTCAATCACTTCCTTTCTCTCAATCTCTTCCTTTCTCTCAATCTCTTCCTTTCTCTCAATCTCTTCCTTTCTCTCAAGCGCATCCTTTCTCTCAAGCTCATCCTTTCTCTCAATCTCTTCCTTTCTCTCAATCACTTCCTTTCTCTCAATCTCTTCCTTTATCTCAATCTCTTCCTTTCTCTCAATCTCTTCCTTTCTCTCAATCTCTTCCTTTATCTCAATCTCTTCATTTCTCACAATCACTTCCTTTCTCTCTATCTCTTCCTTTCTCTCAAGCTCATCCTTTCTCTCAATCTCTTCCTTTCTCTCAATCTCTTCCTTTCTCTCAATCTCTTCCTTCATCTCAATCTCTTCCTTTCTCTCAATCACTTCCTTTCTCTCAATCTCTTCCTTTCTCTCAATCTCTTCCTTCATCTCAATCTCTTCCTTTCTCTCAATCTCTTCCTTTCTCTCAATCTCTTCCTTTCTCTCAATCTCTTCCTTTCTCTCAATCTCTTCGTTTCTCTCAATCTCTTCCTTCATCTCAATCTCTTCCTTTCTCTCAATCACTTCCTTTCTCCCAATTTCTTCCTTTCTCTCAATCACTTCCTTTCTCTCAAGCTCTTCCTTTATCTCAATCTCTTCCTTTCTCTCAATCTCTTCCTTTATCTCAATCTCTTCCTTTCTATCAATCTCTTCCTTTATCTCAATCTCTTCCTTTCTCTCAATCTCTTCCTTTCTCTCAATCACTTCCTTTCTCTCAATCTCTTCCTTTCTCTCAATCTCTTCATTTCACTCAATCTCTTCCTTTCTCTCAATCTCTTCATTCCTCTCATTCACTTCCTTTCTATCAATCTCTTCCTTTCTCTCAATCTCTTCCTTTATCTCAATCTCTTCCTTTCTCTCAATCTCTTCCTTTCTCTCAATCACTTCCTTTCTCTCAATCTCTTCCTTTCTCTCAATCTCTTCCTTTCTCCCAATCTCTTCCTTTCTCTCAAGCGCATCCTTTCTCTCAAGCTCATCCTTTCTCTCAATCTCTTCCTTTCTCTCAATCACTTCCTTTCTCTCAATCTCTTCCTTTATCTCAATCTCTTCCTTTCTCTCAATCTCTTCCTTTCTCTCAATCTCTTCCTTTATCTCAATCTCTTCATTTCTCTCAATCACTTCCTTTCTCTCAATCTCTTCCTTTCTCTCAATCTCTTCCTTTCTCTCAAACTCTTCCTTTCTCTCAATCACTTCCTTTCTCTCAATCTCTTCCTTTCTCTCAACCACTTCCTTTCTCTCAATTTCTTCCTTTCTCTCAATCACTTCCTTTCTCTCATTCTCTTCTTTTCTCTCAATTTCTTCCTTTCTCTCAATCACTTCATTTCTCTCAATCTCTTCCTTTCTCTCAATCTCTTCCTTTCTCTCAATATCTTCCTTTATCTCAATCTTTTCCTTTCTCTCAATCTCTTCCTTTCTCTCAATCACTTCCTTTCTCTCAATTTCTTCCTTTCTCTCAATCACTTCCTTTCTCTCATTCTCTTCTTTTCTCTCAATCTCTTCCTTTCTCTCAATATCTTCCTTTCTCTCAATCTTTTCCTTTCTGTCAATCTCTTCCTTTCTCTCAATCACTTCCTTTCTCTCATTCTCTTCTTTTCTCTCAATTACTTCCTTTCTCTCAATTTCTTCCTTTCTCTCAATCACTTCCTTTCTCTCAATCTCTTCCTTTCTCTCAATGTCTTCCTTTATCTCAATAACTTCCTTTCTCTCAATCTCTTCCTTTCTCTCAATCACTTCCTTTCTCTCATTCTCTTCTTTTCTCTCAATCACTTCCTTTCTCTCATTCTCTTCTTTTCTCTCAATCACTTCCTTTCTCTCAATTTCTTCCTTTCTCTCAATCACTTCCTTTCTCTCAATCTCTTCCTTTATCTCAATCTCTACCTTTCTCTCAATCTCTTCTTTTCTCTCAATCTCTTCCTTTCTCTTTTACGTTTTTTCCTTCTTCTAATTTTCTTCTTTTATTCCGACACACACACACACAAACACACACACACGCGCGTGTAGTCAACTTGTCTTGCTGCTATGTTTTGACACCCCACCCCACTCAACTCCTCCCACACACAATGAGTGGCTCCCTGGGCGAGAGATTTGCACGGGGTCCTGTTGACAAAATGTCTCCCTGTGTAAGCGGAACGCTACCTTCTTGCGGACACCCTTTTCTCGCCGCAGACTGCCGGAGGACCGGACAAGAGCCGCCTACGTGTTTACTTTCCTGGACGGTGAAGAGTTCTCATCCATGTTGACAGAAGCGCGAACCGAGACTGTGGCCAGAATCCATATCCAGGGGGGGGGGAAATATAGTGGGAGGGAGCTAAGTTTGAGAAGGGAGGAAGGGAGGGTGGTTGCTAAGATGAGGATATATCTGGATACATGACGATACATTCTAGCAGGAGAGAATCCCGTGTTTCGGACAGAGAGGAAAGAAATCTGAAGAAATATATAATACATGTAGATAAAGGAGTTAGACTTTTGGAGTTTATAACTGGGATACATTTAGAATAGATATTGAAAAGAGATAAAGCCTGAATTCGGACAGAAGCGTCATGTAGACCTTTGGGGATTATCTTATCTCACTAAGGTCACTTGACGTGGAAATAAATGCCAGGATTGATATTAAAGTCCATGTGGTAGAAGAAGACGTTATGATTATTTGTTATAATGCTAGTTTGACAGGCTATGGAGTAGTCTTGCACAATGACAAGATATGGTGTCATCTGTCACAGTGGCAAGATATTGTGTCACCTGTCGCAGTGGCAAGATAGGGTGTCACCTGAAACATTGACAAATGTCATCTCATCTCATCTGTCACAATGACAAAATATGGTGTCATATGACACTATGAAAGGATAAATACCATCTGTCACAATGACAAGATATGGTTTCACGACAATGACTAGATATGGTATGCGTAGTTCATTTTGTTGGAGAACATGTCCCGCAAACCTCATGCGACGCTCTGTCACAACCTAAGTGTTCGACTCCCAGTTCGGCATAGGATTTCCATGATTGAGACCCGATCTATACAACTGACTCCCAAAATCCGTCTCAGCCATATTTGTTGAGCCACATTTAGTCTTTTCTCAATTTTGGCAGATAACTTCCATGTCTCGCATGCATCTGTTGCTGTTGGGATGAAATAGCATTATACAAGGGATAATGTATTTTTCATTCAAACAATTTTAACCTGTTAAAATATTCTTGTGAGCGGCCAGACAGTCGTGCAGTTTACTTTAGTCATTTTAAATTTAAGCATCTCCCTTAAAAAAAAAAAAGACAACACAATTCTTGAATTATTAAACTTGTATTTGTTAAATATCAAATTAACATCTTCATTATAGTGATTATAATGAATTTTTATTGTACGGGTGACAATGGACTATACATTTACAGTGGTACTTCAGTTTACAGGTCCTCACCTAATATAGATCTACTTATTTAAAAAAAAAAGTTTCACATAACTTTATGACTACCCAGGGAATTAACACTAATCGCAGGAGAATTGAACTTTGGGCCAGTTTGCACTTTATGAAACAAATTTAAAATATGCGTGTTAAAATGCACCAGTTCAGAAGTTGATACATTTGCTTGTTATCATCCACAAGGAAACTAATGTTGATCTGCGCGCCCACTCAGTAGTATGTGCAAAGACTAAAAATCAAATCGGGACTCGGAACATTAATATTTTTTAACGTTTAAAAAATATTTCCTTCACGTTTAAAGTATTTCCTTCGTTTCGGTTTAAACGAACGAAATAATATATAATGTAGCATCAGAGCTGGCTGGGTCCAGATATTTCGAATTCTTTCTGAGAATCCGTTATGGAAAAGGATTGGAGCCCACCTTTTTCTAAGGCAATTGACAAAGTTCACCACCATAGTTTGCTTAAAAAATTAAAATATGTTGGCATTAATGGTCCACTGCATCAGTGGCTAAAGATTTTCTGATAGGGAGAGAACAAACTGTAATAATAAATGGCTCTAAATCAACACCGATAACAGTAAACTCAGGTGTACCTCAAGGAACAGTCTTGGCTCCACTACTATTTTTAATTTACATAAATGATTTACCAAATTGCATTAGTTCAGGAACAAAAGTCAGATTATTTGCAGACGATTGCATAATATATAGAACAATAAAAACAAAACAAGACACAGATATTTTACAAAGAGAATTAGATGAATTACAGAAATGGGAATCAAATTGGAGCATGTCTTTCCACCCAGAAAAATGTCAGTTGTTAAGAGTAACAAAAAAACTAAAACAAATTAATTCCACTTATCTTATTCATGGCAAACCAGTAACACAGACTAAAAACGCAAAATACCTAGGTGTTATAATAAATGAAAAACTGTCATGGAATCCACATATTGATGAAACTATAAAAAATCAAACAAAGCATTAGGGTTTATTAAAAGAAATTTCTATAAATCAAATAAGAACATAAAACTAAAATGTTTTTTAACCTTGGTTAGGCCAATAATAGAATATGCATCCTCCGTTTGGGACCCCTCAACTCAAGAAAACATTAAGAAACTGGAACAGACACAAAATAGAGCAGTGAGATTCATAACAAATGAATATTCACATTTGACTAGAGTAACACCTATAGTAAAATCATTAAATTTAGAAAGCCTTCAGGACAGAAGACTCAAAAGTAAAGTAGAAATTATACATAAAACACTGAACCATACTCTTCAAATACAAAAACAAAATTTAATAAAATACTCTGAAAGACACAAAGATAAATGCACATTCCTCGTCCCATATGCTAGGACAAATTTGTACAAATACTCCTTCTTCCCTAGTGCTATTAGAGCATGGAATGGGTTGCCTGAGCTAGCCAGGAAAACCAGTGACTTGGCAGAATTTAAGTCATTGGTTAATATGCATGACTAAATGCATGACGCGACGCGTAGGACGTAATCATCTTCTTTTTTGAAGTAACGTCTGTATTATATAAGATAAGGAGATAAGAAGATAAAGCTCTATCACTCATACTAAAAACAAAAACATTACCTTTGACCTCTGGCCAAACACTGTGAATCCCTACGTATGACAATCTATTTAAATATTCCGTGTCAATTCTTTTTTTTTGGGGAGGGGAGCTCCTAGTGACAGGCGAGATGG
Source organism: Biomphalaria sudanica (assembly GCA_036873155.1). Lineage (NCBI taxonomy): Eukaryota > Metazoa > Mollusca > Gastropoda > Planorbidae > Biomphalaria > Biomphalaria sudanica. The sequence goes on along the minus strand of JAZGLO010006655.1, from coordinate 806,972 downwards.
GGAGTGGCCCGTCTGTCAGGTCAATATCACATTTTGACAAACACAGCAACATGAAATGTGATATTTGACAACCACTTGGAGGCTCTGGCGAATTGTGACAAATACAAGAGACTGTTGTACTTCCAGTCTCTGGATTAATATTACCTTTAGCACGGCTTGTACTTGAATAGACAAACTGTTCACAAAAAGTCGACTAGAGCTCTTCTATCTGGACGGAGCCCTGTGGATGTCTTGAGCCCAAGAGATGAACAAATAGTCAGTAATGAACGGATACAATGTGAAAGTAGAAACTTCCATTTTGGGGGTAAGAAAGAAAGCATTGAAAGAGAGAATGAAAAAAAATGAGACAGAAAGAAGGATGGTGATGATGGATCTGGAATGCCAGAGCAAGCCTGGAAAACCAGTGACTTGGCAGAGTTTAGGTCATTGTTTAATATGCATGACTAAATGCGTGACGTTTAGGACGTAATCAACTTCTTTTTTGAAGTAACGTCTGTATTATATACGATAAGAGAAAGCAGCAGACGTCTTGGCCGGCTTGGACATGTTGACAGAATGCGACCAGGTTGACTCCCAGCATTCATTTTGTAATAGAAGGACGGAGAGATGCAGGTGGCCTCCTTTAAAGTATACTGATGTGTGAAAACGCGAAAAAATCGACACCAACAGTTGGGAGAAAGATGCACTGGATAGATCCACGTGGAGAACACGCTTAAAGGAAAAGTCCTGGATTGCTGATAGCGTACACAACAGAAGTAATGCTGCATCGTCTGGTATAGCCAAACTGTGGCCGCAGTTGTGTGTCAAGGATTGGACTATCTTTTTTTTCGGAGATAACTTATCAAGTCTTCCATTCATCCCTATAAATCAGTGGACTAATTATTTAGACCAATATCTGAGAATTTTATAATTATTATCTTCTTATCTTATATAATACAGACGTTACATCAAAAAAAAGAAGATGATTACGCCCTACGCGTCATGAGTCTAGTCATGCATTTCAACCAATGACTTGAATTCTGCCAAGTCGCTGGTTTTCCTGGCTAGCTCAGGCAACCCATTCCATGCTCTAATAGCACTAGGGAAGAAGAAGTATTTGTACAAATTTGTCCTAGCATATGGGACGAGGAACGTGCCTTTATCTTTGGTCTGAGTATTTTATTAAATTTTGTTTCTGTATTTGAAGAGTATGGTTCAGTGTTTTATGTATAATTGCTACTTTATTTTTGAGTCTTCTGTCCTGAAGGCTTTCTAAATTTAGTGATTTTACTACAGGTGTTATTGTAGTAATTTTATAACCCGTGATTATATATATATATATATATATATATATATATATATATATATATATATATATATATATATATTTCACTCTCTACTGAGTCTATACAAAAAACCAACATTATGCACACACAGATGGACAATGTTTGTTATATGTTATTATTACAATAACTGTATAAGGACATAACGTAATTAAACAAGGGCGGAATACATCAGACAAACGAGAAAAAAAAAACACAAAGAGAGATAACTTTGGCATCAAAGAGTTGTTCTTCTTTTCCAGTCAGCATTATTTTTTTTTTCTTTCCTATTAACAGCACCATAATGAAAGAAAGGCGAGGGAGATCTATGATCTATACGGCTTAACCTAATACTAGTTTCGTCTTCCACTCATCTATATCTCGTCAGCTTAAAGTTTTTAGACCCAGAGGTACATCAGGATAGACTAGGGATATGCAGGTTTGTTTACACCACATTCAGCTCTTATATTATTTTGATTTAAGGAACATTGAGAATGCGTGTGTGAACGGACTCCAACCGAACAAACAGGCGTTTTCAATACAGGATTAGGTTTTGAGCTCAGACCTCCCGGTAGAAGGATTTGCGTTAATGATAAGCAGTTACACTATTAAAACTATCGCTTACAATTTAATTATAATACAAAACTTCGAATCTTTTTTTTTTAAGTAAAAAAAATGGAATTAATTAAGGCGGTTATAAAATTTAAAGAAAAAATGGACAAAAGGAAATTAACTTAGTTGATTAATGTAACGTAGAGGTATAGAGAGAGAAGGGGGCGAGAGTCCGAGACGGTGATAGAGAGAGGGAGAGAGGCAAGAGAGATAAAGAGGGTGAGAGAGAGAGGGAGGGAGAGAAACACTGATAGAGGGTGGAGTGAAATAGAGAGTGAATTGTATAAGATGGACCTACAATTATATAATTGGTTTTTAATCTAGATCAGAAAGTTAATCATGCACATTATTTCCTAAAAAAAAAATAATTTTGTAGTTTCATAAAACCGTCATAAGAATACAAGTACAATGCACAAAAGTGAGGGTTGCCAAGTAGCCCATGTTGTGTAGTACCACGCAGGTAATCCAATCAACCCTTGGAGTTGTAATGGAGAATTTCAAACATGGCGACTAATCCGTACATAGCAAGATGTTTATAAGTTATATGATTTTTTCCCCACTTTATAGCGCTACATAATTGTCCTTTTGCTGCTTTTATTATTTAACATCAATTTAGCGTCCTTGACATTGCTTAATTTAACGTGACAAATTCCAATAACTAATTTGATACAAAAACTCGAACGCAGATTTGATAACTTCTTCTTGAACTTCGCGAACTTGACTTTATAGCGATACATATACACATAGCATTTTCTACATTTCAGTTGCATGCCTATGTAGAGATACTCATGAAGCAACATGATGTCGAACAGTGGCGTAGCCAGGGTTTTTGAGGGAGGGTCCAAGTTTGAAAATCCCCCCTAGACCCCATTTCAGGGGTGAAGCCCAAATGAGTGTCCGAAATTTGTCTTTACATTAAATATTACGCCATTATCTCATGTCATGATGTCGAATGTCAGAATGCAGGGGCCCCTAAAGAAGTCAAGCTCCCCCCCCCCCCGGGCCCACAAATCCCTAGCTAAGCCACTGGTGTCGAATGATTACAAAAATCGTTCAACCCTCTTCAAAAGCTACGATCAACTCGTCAATGACACCAACTGACCTTCATCAGTCCTTCTCCACTCGCCGCACCAGTCCTACTTTAGGTAACATCAGAATTCCTCAGCCAATAAAAAATACGCCCACACAATATTCCCTTTTATCATTGGCTAACATTATTTGGGGCGTAAATGTGTGATTTGTTTATTTTGTCTAATTTAGGCAGTTGACACTTAGTTAAAATATTAGGGCGGTAACAGATAGATGAAATTAAATTCAGTTGATTTTTATAGCGTCCTGATATACAAGATCTTATCTTTTAGATTACAGACGTTACTTTATATATGTATATATGGCCTCCCTCTGTCTCAAAAACAACAACAACAAAAAAAACACAACAACAGTGGGTGCGCCAGGTGTTTTGCCGCTTTGCAGCAGCACCAGAGTTTCCTCATGGGTGGCACGTTCTTGAGCCTTAGATGAAGGGATTAATGGGTGGCCCATGCGTCATGGTACCTCACCCGGCCTTGGTGATGTGATCCAAAGAAACGCTTCGCATTACATTTGCCACCATCTCAGTTGCAGAACTTGCTTGATAAAATATCATTTTTTATACTCCCAACACCTAAGGGGCTTCACTCATTATCTAACTAGTCAGAGATCGATTGTATTATTAGGCAGTAGTTTATATTAAGTTTTTTTTTTCTTAGCGTCATTGACGACAGTATACTGTGATGAATTAAATGGGATTAATCTCCATTCACTTTAGCAACTCATTTTTGTTATGCCATTTGTTCTGCTTATTGGGCTTAGAGTTGGAATAATATTGAAATCCCCAGGCCAACCTAAAGTCAACACTCTACGCTGTACACACAATGTTTCACAGATGCCACTAAAATACAAACATTTCAAAGAATAATTGTTTCTGGGTTCGAATCTCGGTGAAGACTGGGATTTTAGGGCTCTAATGGGTACCTGACTTTAAATGGGGAAAAGTATAGGCGGTTGGTCGTTGTGCCGGCCACATGACACCCTGCTCTTTAACCGTTGACCATAGAAATCTGCCCCATAGATTGCAGGGTCTGAAGGGGAAAACCATATTAAACTAAAGGCAGAGACTCGCTTTCAAGTTCGTGTAGTTAAGGTTTTGGCCGTCTGCAAACTGTATCCCGGCAGCCTCTGTCTCGATGACGAAATATTTTTTCTTTTTAATTTCGCCTTGTCTCTTTAGTGTACTAAATAAATTGCTATAAACTAAATAAATATTAAGTACTAGAAGCCTGGTCAATATTGTATTAGTTATTCTCACGGCTTAATCTGTTAAAATTTATACAACTTTCCCATAAACTTGCTTAAAATAAATAAAAAACCTGCCCCGGAAGTGAAATGTAAAAGATGGGAACGAGGCGGGGAGGTGCGGATGTGGATTCGGGTAAAGAGACTCTGCAGTGTCTGTCTGCAGTGGGCTGGATAAACAAACATCCAGTGGATAGGGTATCCCCAAAGTTGCCAGATAAAATAACCGTACGGTGTGGAGCGGAGTTGCCAGTGTGGATTTTGACACGTTTATGAGTGACAGCTGTCCAGCCAATCAACACGCAGGGTCGTGTGACATCACTTCCAGGTTGGTGTAACACATCAAGGTGCAGAATAAACACAAAGTCGTTTGCTTAAAGTCGTCCCTGTAAGCAACAAAATATCAACAAACCCCCAAATTAACACATTCGTTCATCTAATCGATACACCTCAAAATCTAATAAGCAAATCAAATTTTCTGCTCGATTTTACGTTTCATATCATTTTTAAAGATCTTGTCCTATAATTACAGGTGTTCCTTTTTTGAACAGAAGATGATTACCTCAAAGACATACGCGTGTGTCAATCTAGTCGTGTATTTTAGACTTAAACTTAAAGTCATTTGTTTTCCTGGCTATCTCAGGCAACTTGTTCTATGCTCTAATGACACAGGGAAGAAGGAGCACTTGTAAGAATTTGTCCTTACATATGGAATAAGAAATTTTCATTTTTACTTTGTATCTTCCTGGGTGTTTAATTAGGTTGGACTTATGTAAATTATGGTTCAGTGTTCTAAGCATTATTGCTACTTTACTTTTTATTCTTCTGTCTTGATGTTTCTCTAAACGTAGTTATTTATTAAATGTGTTACTCAGGTCAAATGTAAATATTCGTGTGTTATACATCTCTCTGCTCTATTTTGTGTTTGTTCTAGTTTCTTTATATTTTCTTGAGGCAGGGATGTGTAAGATCACGTCTACACTCTAATACATACACTCAACAAATTGCAAAAACCTTCAGTAACAAAATAGAGATTCAACTATACAGGCATTCGAATATTGGTACTATCCTAAATCGAATCTAACGGAGCCGCAATGTTTCGGTATTTAGACTTTTTCATCGATTATTCCGAGTTCAAATACCGAAAGTAACCGTATAATAAAAGTCATTAAAACCTAGCTTAAAAATAACTTTATAATGAGATCATTTGTCTTCGGATTTTCTTAGATGTTTCAGAGTGTACGAATATTTGCTCTAATTCTACTATTGTCAGAAAATATTAGTCGTCAGAATTTCTGTGGTACTCAAATGTCTAAATGACCATCGCACCTGAAGACGGACACTGAACTGTTGGGATAAAACAACTTAACGCCTGCAACAGTCTTAGATACATGTTAGAATTGTATTGCAGTAGCTCTTTAAACTGACCAACTCAGACTGCCGTACAGACTGACCAATACAGACTTCTGTACAGATAATACAGACTGACCAGTTCCGACTGCTGTACAGACTGACCAGTTCAGACTGCTGTACAGACTGATCAGTTCAGACTGCTGTACAGACTGGCCAGTTCTGACTGCTCTTACTTACTTGTATTCTTATCTTTACATATATTAATCCCGTGAAATTATACGCGAGAACAAAGTGGACGCTTCAACTTGGCCCCTTTGATATCTGATGCAAGGGCAGACAACTCATCTCTACTTTGTAACGTCCTTGCACAAGGGAAGCAAGTGAGAAAACCTGTACGTTTCTAGGTGCTAATGATGAAGGATGTGATCATAAAATGTTCGTTTTCATTTGATGTCTCAATCGTTCTTTTGGACTTTCATTTCTGTTTGAAGAGTCAGTGATGAACTCGTATTTTGACAGATAGAGACAACGTTTAAAGGTCGAGCCAGAATGACAAACATTCTAGGGTTCGATTTTCTTTTTTCCGAGTTCATCTTTTTTGTATGTAGCTTGTTTCTATTTCTCCTTAAGTTGTGGTGCAAAGAACATAGTAGCTGGTAGAAATGTCTAATTTCTAGTCTAATTTCTAGTCTTTTGTTCTAGTCTTTTTACTAGTCTTTTTAAATTTCGTAGAAATGCAAAGAATTAAAGTCTGTTTAATTTCATACGAATCTAGTCATGCATGTTAATCAGTGACTTAAAACTCTGCCAAGTCGTTGGTTTTCCTGGCTGACTCAGACAACCCTTTCCATTCTCTAATGGCACTAGGGAAGAAGTATCACTTGTATGTATTTGTCCTAGAATATGGGATAAGAAATGTGCCTTTGTCTTTGTGTCATTCTGAGTATTTTATTAGGTTTTGTTTTTTTCAATTATCTTGGAAGTTTATGTCTGCTATATTTTCTAACGGCAGACAACGGCTTTGTCTGAGTCAGATGTTGACAAATATGCAGTTCGCAACTGGGTTAGCGTGGCCACATGAAACACTGCACTCATCATTAATCTTCGAAAAGGAAGACATTGCCATTATTTTGTAAAAAGGCAAAAAAGTTGAAGTCTGCTACATTTCAAGAGAGTTTGAAGTCTTTTACATTTTGTAGAAACACAATTATCCTGTAAGACCGCGGTTCTCAACCTTGTAGGCTCGGCGACCCCTTTTACCATCCCCCACTCTGCCGCGACCCCCCACCCCCGCACACACACACAGCAATAGAAGAGTAGACAATAACAATCCATTTTTTTGATGGTCTTATGCGACCCCTGGCAAATCGTCAATCGACCCCCAAAGGGGTCGCGACCCACAGGTTGAGAATCCCTGCTGTAAGGGTTGATAATCATTTATTAAACATTGAAATTACTACGTAGTTTACGCTTTCCAGAATATCAAACGTCTCTGTATCATTCTCAAAGATACAACTTACAAAACTAAACTTTTCAGAAATAAATGTCACTTGATACTTCAGGCCATCTTAGAAATGTCACCCTGACAGGAAGTCGATAAAAAAAATATGCCTTCCGGGCATGCGCACTAATGATGTCCAAAGGCGAACAAAAAAAAGTTTGTTAAGATGACATGGAAAAAAAATATCACCAGAGGGCGATGTAGACAGAATGATCTAGAGACCTGTACAAAACATTTGGAAGAGAATGAGACAGAAAGACAGCGAGAGGAAACGCGTTTTTTAAAACGAGGCTAGCTTTCTTATAATGATCTTCACTTGAAGTACTCCTTGACATGAAAGTATATTGACTTCTTTTTACATGATGTATGCTTTGGTTTGTATACCAGATCTTCAACTTGACGGTCAAGGTTCGAGCCCCAATAAGAACTTGATGTTGCTACGCTGAAGAATTGGCAGAATTTAAGTCATCAGTGAACATGCGTGACTAGATTTACCTAGGAACACGCGTAAGACGTTATCTCTTCTTTTTTGAAGCAACGTCTGTATTTTATAAGATAAGATAAGATACTAATGATCCTAAATATTTTGTGGAGAATTTTAGCTGCTTTCTTGTTCGACAAAAATAACTATATAGAAAATAAAAAGTTTTGTGACGCAGTAGTTCTCTTCTTTTTTAAAGCAACGTCTGTATTTTATAAGATAAGATAAGAAGATAAGATACTAATAATTCTAAATATTTTGTGGAGAATTTTTAGCTGCTTTCTTGTTCGACAAAAATAACTATTTAGAAAATAAAAGTTTTGTGACGCAGTAGTTTGATTGTTCCATGTCTCAATAAATGGGTTGTTTCATGACAATATTGTGAGAGTAAGTGTGTTTGTTTTGAGTGACTAGTAGTGTAATGTGTGTGACTGTGTATGGTAAGACCAGTTGACCTTCAGTGTACATGGATGAGTGAACATCGAAGAAAGTGTGTCAGGTCTATGTGGAAATGGGTCGGAAAGACAATAGGATGCTGGAGTGAAGGATACAAATTTAAATCCAATAAACTGATGTATTGGTTGAGATTGCAGTTGTTTTTAGTGTATCTATTACAAATATACTGGTTTTCATAGCTCAATAGATTGGTTCGTCCATGACTCAATAAGATTGGTTCGTCCATGACTCAATAGAAAGGTTCGTCCATGACTCAATAGAAAGGTTCGTCCATGA
>JAZGLO010006655.1:783658-793658 GCA_036873155.1 Biomphalaria sudanica | reverse complement strand
GGAAGGGTTTATTATTATTTTTTTTTTATATTAGCCAACTTCCTTGTCCTTGTTAAGTCTTAAAATAACTCAGCTCAGTGAATGAGTTGCAGGTCCCCACGTGATCAAGGGGAAGTCATTCTCATCTGCCCAGCAGCACTCACTCTGTAAGTAAACACTTAGGTGCTAGCGCTAGTTCGTCTGCTAACATGTCCCATTGTCTCCCCTTGATATTTCTCTAACTCCCCGCCCTATTATCAAATGTTATTTCACTGCGAAGTTCAGGGGGTAAGCTCCAGGGAGAGAGGGCGGAGATGGAACGGGTGTCGTGTGTACCTGGTGGATAAAATAATGAACACCAGATCAACCTCAACGACAAATAAATGTGAACATGAGGCGATAATCCATGCTAAGTCAACCGGAAGTAGAACGTTTGCACCAGATATTGACAAAATAACATAATTAAACGCTACGCCAATAAACACATAGAAAAATGGACAAATAATTGCTTACTTGTATAAGTATTTCGAAAAGAAAAGTGTGTGTGTTCCCATGATGCCCCACAAGAAGGATTATTGTATACGTTTTTCCCTGGATTGAATTTCCCCCTTTTTTTTTTATCTTGAAGCTTAATTATGTCACGATGGAACCGGAAGTGAAATAAAGGTCTAATGCGCAAGTCTAGAATGTATATGTTTGCAAAAAAAAAATGGCTTGTTTGAAAGTGGGTTGCTGCCATAAGACGTGACCATAAGTTCTATTTATAAAAAAAACAACAACAACAACAGGTAACCTAAATATTTAACTCTTAAATGAATACCCGCTGACATGTCTGTTCAAGATTAACATTTTTAAAACCAAATTTAATTTTAGAAGATAGTATTTCAAAATTACAATGGTCAAATTAGAGTTCCCAGTGTGGCCAATTTGCTAGTAATGTCAAATTTCTTCTTCGAAAATCGTTAGAGCCATTTTCGAGACCCTGTCCAGGATACATGAATTTGCAAACTGAACAGAGGAATTTTAAAACTTTTGTAATTCTTTGTAATAAAATAACAAAATAATTAAGGTTCCGAAATGATCAGTTGTAGTTCACTATATAATAGGCGTACTCCTTTTTTTTTTTAGACTGAACACACGTATTTCGTATCAGAGCAAGACAATGTGCGTCCATTGTATGTCATATTGTACTGTAGTAAAACAAATAATAAAAACTGGCAAGCATAGTCTATATAATTAGCATAAATTATATATTTAGATCTGCCACAATATGTAAAATATAAATGTGTAAATATAGATCTAGATCTACACGTGTGTACATCTCGATATTGCTCCTTTAGGGCTAGTTTTGACTAATAGAAAAACACACCCGAATAAAATACTTACAAAGTCAGAAAGATAAGTCAGTTGTACAAGTTAGAGCTTGAATCAACCTGGAAAACCAAATAACACAATAAGACATAAGAATAAGGCTTGTCTTCAAGTCCGAAGATTAATGAGAAATGCAGTATTTCTCAGGGCTACGCAATCCCAGCTGTGACCTACATATTTTGCCACAATTAACATGCACGACTATGTTAACAAAGGATTATCTTATCTTATCTTATAAAATTTGGACGTTACTCAAAAAAAAATGATGATTACGTCCTACGCGTATTCCTATGTCAATCAAGTAATGCATGTTAATCAATGACTTAAATTCAGCCCAGTCACTGGTTTCCCTGGTTAGCTCAGGCAACCCATTCCATGCTCTAATAGCACTAGGGAAGAAGGAGCTTTTCAATAAAAGTATGTAGTTTAAAAGATAAGATAATTGCATCCCAAAGCGTTGATAAAGATTTTTGGGCAGAAAAATTTTTTATCGCAAAAAACAACAACATCGAAATGCAAAATTAAAAAAAAAAAAAACACAAAGGAAAGATGACGTGATGATAGTCCCAAGGTCTGGACCATCCTTTCCATCTTGTTTGAGGTGAAACTAAACTTAATGTGGGAAGCGTGGTCGAGAGGCCTAGTGCGCTTGAACTTGGCTACCTAGAAGGGGGCTCGAGGTTCGACACCCGACTCGGGCAGAGTTGCGTTTACTTAGCGCCTAAAGGCAGCACGGAAAACCAACTCCCCCTCCCCTACAAATGAGATTGGACCAAAGCGCTCTGAGCATGCTATAAGCATGAAAGTAGCGCTACAAAAAAAGCTATAATAATAATAGTTCGCGTCGCCAGGTGCTTCTTGGGCGTCCCCTTTCTCCTGCCTTGTGAGTTCCACTTCAATGCCTGCCTTGTGATGCTGGTTGCCAATCCAGCCCCATCTTCTCTTTCTGATTTCGTCAACCCCATGAGTTTGGCTGCTCCTTTCAGGAGGTCTCTGTTACATGTGGTTTCTACTTTCTATGGATATGATGGATTCTACGTTGACAGCTGTTTCAAGGAAAACTGCAGTAGTTTTGATAATTTTTAGTTTTGTCCATCCCGTCTAGATCAAGAAATCAGGGTTACTGTAGCGATCGGAGCCCATGACGACCTGCTAACTATTGTAAAAAGACGAAAGCTTAAAACCTTTGGCCACATTACAAGATCTACGGGGCTCGCAAAGACCTTCCTTCAGGGAACAGTGGCAGGGAAAGAAGAAGAGGCAGACAGAAAAAGCGATGGGAGGACAACATTAAAGAATGGACGGGCCTGCCAGGGAGAGAGGTTCTAAACAAGGCAAAAAAAAAGGGAGAAATGGAGAAAGACGGTCGACAAATCATGCGTGGTGCCCCAACGGTCCAACAGACTAAGGGATAGGTAAAGGTTAAAAAAAAAAAAAAAGGTCTAGATCTCGTAAACTAGAAACGATAATGAAAATCTGACATTATAAAATTTTAGACCATGAAAAGTTCTGATGCAACGGTTACTTTTTTCTTTTCTGAAAGCGAAAAAAATAATTTTTTTAATCACTTATGCAAGCAGTTTTAGCATAAAAATACACCACTTTTACAACTATTCACTATTAATAGTAACAAACATGGGAGGCTTTTTAGTAGGGGTGATTACTATCAACAATATTTCTAACACATTTATGCAAATGGTTTTGTAAAAATGTTTTACATGTTTGGGATGTTCCTTCAGAGTTGAAGATAGTTTACTTCCAAGTCCAAACCTCCCGCAGGACGACGGGGGATGGGAGCGGGCAGGGTTTGAACCCGGGACCATCGATAAATCCGAACGACAGTCCAGCGTGTTTACATTTGTATTGCTACGTTTAGTAAGTTCTGTCTTTCTAACTACTACATTTACACACAAAGAATTTTGTACTTTTTTTTTTAAAAGAGGAATAATATATTTAGTTTGCATAGAAGTTGGACATAATTTAAAACAAATAATTAGATTTCATATTATCGCATGAACTGAAGCGCAGCCCAAAGCGCAGTACATGTATATAATATTTTTTACGAAATGTTTTTTTTCTTGAGGATTTGAATAAGACATTGACCCTTTACAAAACAATTAGATCAATTAGATATTCATTATAAGACATCAGTTATGCCAGTTTCATGTCTAACTTAACATTCTCTTTTTCCTATCCTTTGGTCTGCTAGACCGCTGGGGCACCACACAAGATCTGTCAAGCTTCGTTCTCCATTCTTCCCTGTCATTTGCCTTTGATAGAATTTTAATGTTCTTTCTGAAAATATTGAAACCAGCCTTTTTACCTGCCTGGGTGGACCACTTCGGGGGCCTATTTTGAGGTTGTGTTTCCACACAAACTGTTTTTTTGCAACCTTGTTTGATAATATGTGTTTTAATTTATAGAAAATGAATATATTATTCTTTTTATTATATTTTCAATAATAACTTAGTAATTGATTTTTTTCTGACGTAATTTCTTCTGCGCATCCAAAAACAGGCAGAATTTTACTGTGTTTCTATGTGAGGTCACACAAACCTACATAATCCATTGACTTACTGTAAAACGGAAACCCATATATTAAAGTTTACAATCTCGTAAAATAAATAGATCTAGGTCTATGCAGTTAGAACCAGATCTTGTAAGCAAAGAAAAAAAATGTGTTAAGAGTAGATCTACACGCTTGACTAACCACGGAAGTGCGTATTTTCTCGCCTGACCACTCAACACGCAACAAACACTATCGCTTGGTTGTCTTGTCATGAGTCAGTCATGACCAACAACACGTAGCATAGGCCAGACTTACATTGACCAGTTTGTTTGAATCCGCTAGACACAAGATCTATTTACCTTTTGGGACAGAGAAGGGTGTTGTTGAAAATGTTTTTTTTTTCTCGAGTCGTTAATCCTAATGTTTATATATATATATATTAACTGTACCGTAAACAGGAACAGACACAAAATAGAGCAGTGAGATTTATAACAAACGAATATTCGCATTTGACTAGAATAACTCCTTTAGTAAAATCACTAACTTTAGAAAGCCTTCAGGGTAGAAGACTTAAAAGTATAGTAGCAATTATACATAAAACACTGAACCATAATCTTCCTCATCCCATATGCTAGGACAAATTTGTACAAATACTCCTTCTTTCCTAGTGCTATTAGAGCATGGAATGGGTTGCCTGAGCTAGCCAGGAAAACCAGTGACTTGGCAGAATTTAAGTCATTGGTTAATATGCATGACTAAATGCATGACGCGTAGGACGTAATCATCTTCTTTTTTGAAGTAACGTCTGTATTATATAAGAAGATAAGATAATACAAAAACAAAATTCAATAAAATACTCAGAAAGACACAAAGATAAAGGCACTTTTCTCGTTCCATATGCTAGGACTAGTTTGTACAAAAGCTACTTCTTCCCTAGTGCTATTGGAGCAGCAGTTCTCAACCTTTTATGCTCGGCGACCTCTTTTTACAATCCCCCACTCTGACGCGACCCCCCCCCCCCCCCGCATACACACACAGCAATAGAAGAGTAGACAAAAACAATCAATTTTTTTCAATGGTTTTAGCGACCCCTGGCAAATCGTCAGTTCAGTTTTGTTGGTGGAAGTGACACATGCCCAAACCAAAAACAAAATCTCAAAGAACCCCGGTATTTTTAAATATTTTTTTTTTTGAGATGTCAAGAATTTACTGTCAAATTTAATAATAAAATATAAATGTTTCTAAGCATTTAAATAAAAGATGGCAAAAATGTTTACTATCACAACTTTTTACGCAGAAATTAAATATGCCAATAACTCAGATTGGAAGTAACATGGTAGTTTCCCTTTAACTCTTTCTCTCCTAATTGACGATACCATCGATTTTATAAACTTTACGTTGTCTTATATAAGAAGAGTAAGCATTACCCTTTAATTCGTTTTCAAATACAACATTCTCTGATAACAAACGAAAACGTTACTGAAGCTTAACCCTATCAGAGTAGTGAAATAGTACTGAGAAAAATGTCAAAAAAAATCGGTCAAAACGTGGAAAATAATTACGGAGAGAAAGAGTTAATGAAGGTTTTCACTTTTCAATTGACAGTTTTATTTTCTCCCCTCCTTGTCTCTGCTACTCAGATCTAAACTGTCTGGACACTTAAACAGAGACGCATTCATATGAAGGCAACTCTTGCTGTGTCAGTCCTTGCTTTGGACATCAGCATTTGTTCAGTAGATGAATTAAAATAATTCCACATGTTTTCCTTCCATTTAATGAAAGCTATTTTAAAATTTTTATTTTATGGGCATCCATTGTAGCCAGCATCTTCTTGAGATGCAGAAGGCTCAGAGGGGGGGGGCGCATTACCTCACTTCTAAATGTTATTTTATACATGTACCGCCCCCTTAAAAAAACGCCCCCCCCTCCCCCAGAGTCTTACAATTGTTTTTACCTTGTAAAAAAGAAGTGTCCCCGTAAAGTCGTGTTTTTTTTTCCCTGGGATTTCCAAGTATCAGCCTCCAAGAGGTTCCGCCTCGTAAGATAACCACCTTGCTTATCGCCGTGTCACCGCCCATGTCGTAAACCAAACAGACAAAATCCAAAGATAGAACCTTCATCCCGACTGTTATCTACTCTCTCTCTCTCTCTCTCTCTCTCTCTCTCTCTGGAAACTTTGGCACAGGTAAGGAGGTGGGAACATGGGCGGAAGGCGCAGAGAGCGGGAGAGGAGTATCAGCCTCGGTGAGGGATGGGGGTGGAGAGGGAAATAAAACGGAGGAAGTAGGCGGCTTAGTGGGAGCGTACGCATGGTATGAGGGGAGCGCCTTGATATAGAAGAGTTTAGTTTGGGGGGGGTTGTTATCCCCTCGGCAAGAATATATAAAGGTGGTATAGAAATATGGGGTTGGGGGGCTTCACCAGGAGGTAAGCTGGAACAATAAGTTTTTTGATAATGTATCTTATTTTTATGGACCAGTACCACGTGACATATTAATGACACTATCTAGGCCTGGTGTCATCACTCCAAATGTCACATCCGCCAAGAAAAGATTGCCATGTTCTCTGGCACCCGTGTAACTGGAGAAGTTATTATGGTGGGCATCCACTAAAACAATTAGTAAACACTGGTAGGCAACCATAGGCGTATCCCCTATATTATAGACTTTGGGATCAACATCATTTCATATTGCTAAATGTGATGCAATTTAACTTTGTGTTAATGAAAAGATCACTCAGGTTCAGTAATCAAGCAGTCAATGTCCAGGTTTTACTACATTAGGTCTACGACATCAAATTTACGAAACTAAATTAACGACAGCTTTTACATTCACTTCTAAAAATCCATAGGGAGCCGTCAAAAGTCTAGATGTTTAATGGTTAACCCTTAAAGTGCTGAGCAGTTTTACAATTAGTGCACACAAAATGAAATTACAAGTATGATGTTTAGAGTCTAAGCTACCACACGCGTTTTAAGGGTTAATGATTAATGGGTAGGTGGGTGTCTGAGTAAAACGTCTGAATAACTAGTTTTAATTATTCTAGTGTAAGTCGCAGAATCATACATCTATCTAGTGTACGTCGCAGACATAAAATACACATCTAGTGTACGTCGCAGACATCATACACACATTTCTCCGCAGCCATTTTTTTCTTTTAAGTTTTATATTACCCAGTTGTTTAGATGTCAGATATAGTGATATAATGAGCACAATCTTATGAACATATTATCCTTGTCAACCCATAATGTCCCATATACTTTGTTTTCTCGTGTGGCCTGTTTAAAATTGCATCTCCCAAGACATTCTCTGCTCACTGTCCATCATTTCACATCCAGTGTCTTTTTTTTAATGTATCGCACAAATTATATATGGTTTACTGTAATTTGTTTAAATTCACCCTGCCCTCTCCTGGAAGATTTTTTTTTTTTTTTTTTTCAAAACGTTCACGTGTTTTTTCAGTAATGGCGACCCGACTTAATAGCGCTATTTTGTTGACACTATTTTGTCGGAGCTGTTTTGTCGCCTCTATTTTGTCGACGCTATTTTGTCGCCTCTGTTTTGTCGGCGCTATATTGTCGGCGCTATTATGTACGCGCTATTTTGTCGGCGCTATTTTGTTGGTGAACCTTCAGTAATGAAGATTAGTAGGTCAACTAGTCCTTGCCTAAACCACCAACAGGAAGGCAGAGATGTAAGCGAGAAGGGTTCAAACTTGGGACCTCGATGATGGCAGTCCGAAGTGCATAACAGACGACAAGGCATATTAAAGAAGTTCTTCGACAATTAGCGAAGTTGCTAGGTCACTTTGTCAGTGCGTTTTGCAAATAGACCTCTGGACTACTTTCGATAAAACTTACAGAACAAGCACATGATTAAGTGTTGTACTTTCCTCTTTGAGCATAATTTAATTTTAACAGCGCCCAATAATATATGGTTTACTGTAATTTATAAACATGATCTTTTACTGTGTAGATATCTTGTATGGTGCACATTTTGTAACAATCATTCAATGGGGCTTATTCCGTATTTCTTCCATGTTACATGGTAGTGTGGTCTACATTAATGGCCTCATTGTAATTTGAATATGAAAATAGACTAGATCTATACATCTTTAAGTAATCAAAAGTAATTATTTAGTAGACCCACTAAATATAGGCTAATACTAGATCTAGATCTACATCTTATCATTGGAAGAAATTATTGTCAAATAGAAGGCCTTAATCACATGACTTATTTTAAAGAAGGTCATAGATGTTGCAGGAGTGCAGTTCTGTTTGGACCATTAACTATATATAAAATGTACTTTTGGTGCACTGATCCACAAGGGAAAGTATTTGGTCTATTAATGTTCGTGTAATGCCCTGATATACAGATAGATAGTCTTTTCTTGAATTTTTTTTATTTTTTTTTTGGTTTTGTTTTGTTTTGCCATTTAAGACTGTTTTTAAAACTTCTTTACTTGATACACTAAACATTTTTTTTTTATTGATGGTCGACGTAGTGTGTTGTCCGTCGAGCGCAGGTGTCCAGAATTCACACACGTACTGACCACACACTTGTCCGACAGTATACGTGAATGTTTTGACTATTCCAGTAAACTTACACTACCCCCCCCCCCCTACACCGATAAAAATACAAACATCAGGTAGTGCAGGTTTTATTTTGACTTTTTTCTTCCGTGTTGGAGTCGGGGGGGGGGGGAGAGGGGTTCTGCTAGTAACGTGAGATGAATGAATGACTGCATTGGGAGAGGGGGGGGGGGGCCTTGGCATGCCGTGTAGGTGGGAGGGTGTCACTATTTCGAACCGTAGCAGCATCAGGTTTATTGTGATAGGTGTCCAGTGGTTGGTCATGTGGCGTCAGTTTATCTTGCCGATAGTTCGCATGTGGTCAAACCGCGCACTCGGTTGCTGTTTCACTTGTTGGGTTGATCCTGAGAAGTGGTGGTCGCTCAGTAGTGCTTGGAAGAAACAAACAATAAAGTTAGGTTCATATCCCAATCAAGGGCCAATGTTGATGAGACACTGTGACCCTCTCACGTTGTAAACCAGCGGCAGGAGCGGACTGGATATATGGGCGTTCGGGCAAATGCCCGTTGGGCCGGTACCCAAAATGGGCCGGTAGGACCACAGTAGTCATCTTTTTTTTTTAAAATCACGTTCTAAGATAAGAGCCGCATGGACGTCACTATGGCACGTATTAAATTGTTAAAGGTTTTATAGCATTCTTTTACAAAAGAGGCCGTCTGAGTGACGTATTTATATTCACTGTATGCATGTGTACAGCTATCGATACATTATCAATACATTGAGGACAGGAAGACCTAGAATTGGATGTCCATCATACAAGTAATGGGCCGGATAAAATAGAAATGCTCAAGCCGATTTTGACACCCAGTCCGCCCCTGACCAGCGTGCTTTCTAATGTGCGCATCAGCTACGTTTTTATCAACATGTTTTGCGATGATCTCTATCCTTTTCCAATTTTTTACAGATTTAAAACCTATGTACTGTTCATACTGGGCTAGGCGAATTAGCTGTTGGAATGTGCTGCTATTCCATCATTCGTACCGTTGCTATTCTATCATTGGTGATGTTTTGACACAATGACAATCACAAGCTGCGCATTCACATCCCCACATAAAGTCTCTCACCTAACATTCTGACGTAATCTCCGAACTCTTGTTTTAGAAAGTTGTAAAACTGAATACATCTCAAAACACTTCCTCCTCTTTGGAGAATGGAAAGAGCAAACCATTCTATAGTTCTACGTCTTTCTGTCCCCTCTTCATTTTGGGTAGCTCACTGTAATTTTGTTTTCAATACCCTGGACTCAGCTACCATGCGAAAAATGGCCAGCTCTTCTACCAATGAAGCAAAAGCCACCTTAACCTGCGATGATATTTTGTGGACGGCAGTGTCTCTCCAAAATAGGGCTCCACAGCCACAAGAGGAAGTGTGCGAGATGAACCATAGTCGTTCTACGACTGAAGGAGGCCAATGATGGACTCAGCTACTAACTTTGTCATTGTAGTATCATTGTCAAATTTGACTTTTTTTTTTTTTGGTTACATTAAATGGTATCCCCTTTATATATTAGCCTAGTATCGTGTTATAGTGAATCGTGGTCGAGAGGCCTA